>JAJJMC010021281.1:1988057-2055222 GCA_023531435.1 Papaver californicum | reverse complement strand
AATCGATACAGAGCCCTAGAGACCAATTCAGAGAAATTCCGGCCATCTCCGTCACCGTCCGATCATCTGCTGCTGCACCGGCCGGCGTGTTCTTCATTCAGTCATCACCGGGGAAGACGACCCAGCAACATCTATATTTGTTGCTGATTCAAACTGTTCTGTTGCCTATTCTTTCTTTTCCTTTGTTGCTTAGAACTTTCTGTAACAGCGGAACCATCTCTGGATACACTTATAAACGTTTCTGTTCAGCTGTTCCATTATTCAACCTTGTAATCAATATTTTGAGCAATGAAGAGATCTTTTGAGCAAGTTTTCTCCACCATGAGCTAAGTATATTTTACTGGGATGATGGAGAAGGTTTTTCTCTTAAATTTATGTGGTAAGTCTATTTTTAATTAATTATTTACAATTCTTTACTTGTTAAAATTGCATAGTTTCGAAATAGAAAAACGGTTTTCATTCAGTAGTGGTGTTTTTGTTTGATGGGTCATGCTGGGTTGACAACCTCTGATGTCCCATGCTTGTGATTTACCTCTGCTTGTTTGCATAAAACCTATTTTGGCAATATTTGAGCTTAATTTATTTAAAAGAATTGCATGATTAATCACATAAATTGTTAGAAATAACTGAATCTTGATTCCTGGTTTTCTCCATATTTTCTAACAATCATCTCTAGTTTATTTTCCTGATTTTTATTTAATTATATTAAGTCCATTATTTTCTAAAATCATTACCTTCACAAGTTCGAGAATCGAACACTTTACTTACCACTTTTAAAACTACATCACCTCCTCAAATGGGTTAGTTTGTCCAGTCACGTGGACGGACAAACGTGCTTCTCCACTATGGTAAACCTATTAAATTTGAGTAAAACAAATATTAAATTATATTTTGTGGGATCCTTAACAATAAAAAAATTGTTTATATTTATTTAGTGGGTTATTTAGATATTATAATATTTAGTGGATCCCTTATATAATAAAAGTATATTAGAATAGCTAAAAAGTAGGAGAAAAGAATATAAAATATTTAAAATAATTAATGAGCGACCAAGTCATTGTCGCTGGAGACAAACACTTAATCGCGCGACTTAGTCTTTGTCACTCGAACAAAACTATGACGCGATATGCATCCTATCAAGGTTGAGCGTTTGAGAGGTCAATTTGATGGTTTGCTAGGTCCATAATGGATGATTTTTACCAAATTTGATGTTTTGAGAGGTGCATAGGACTTGGCATTAGGAATTAAAGACCTTGAGTTTTATAACTTTACGTTACTAGCTAAAATTGTTTGGAGAGTTGGGTCTTCTCCAACTTCCGTTATTGGTAAGTTGTTTAAAGTCAGGGGCGGATCCAAACCCCACATGCCGCCATAATATTTTTAAAATTATGTAAAAAAATCCATGTATTTTCTAATATTTTAGTGCAAAAATTATCCATTAGCCCCCACGAAATTTTAAAATCAAAAAAATATTCATATATTTTCTATATATTCATTGTGTAATTTTAAAAATAACTAGTGTATTTTTCATATCCAACATACCTAAGATTAAGAAAATATACACTTTAATTCATGTTTTATCGATTTTATTCATTTACTTGCATATTTTTTATATTTTTTGTCTGGATGAACATATATTTTGACTTAATTTTATATTAATGTGTGAGATTTTTTACTATTGTATTTTTAATTTATGATGATCTTAAAAAACAAGGTATGTCCTTATTGAACAATTGATCTGAATTCGCCGCTGTTTAAAACTAAGTACTTTAAAAATAATTCTTTTTTAAGATGTTGGGAGTCTAAATCATGCCTCTTGGTTTTGGGTAAACATTCTCAAAGGGAATGAGTTGATTAAAAGAAGTCTAGATGGTGTATCGGTAGTGGTGATGATATCTATGTGTGGTATGATAGATTGTGTTATAACGAACCTATTACTAATCTAATTGATTCTGGCAATTGTCATGTCCCGACTATTTAGAGGAGGGTGTCCCATATCCTGTTTGAGTATCAGTACATAGTATTAGGATAGTGGGTAGTATTTAGCTTTTTTAGTGTTTGATTTTATCAGTTGTAGGGAGGTGTGTTGAGATATAACCACCTGTGCTAATTGTGGTCGTTGGATGTTATGTTGGCTAAACCTAGATATATAGACCAAGAGTCTGTAATGAATCTTTTATCCAATTATTAATCAAACAATCGTTAAACGATTGTTCTAGTTATTTGAGCTAGAGAGGTTTGATTCCTAGAAGAGGTTGCTATCAAATTACATTACCAGCAGAATTACATTACCAGCAGGAGTTTCAAACCTGTCTACAGTATGAATCAAGGACTTGCTTGTCGAGAGTAACACTCAGGTTATAGAGCTGTGGGAGGAACAAGAGTGGAGGCCCACCAAGATCGAGCAACACCTTAAGTCGGAGTTACACGTTGTACCAGTTCAGAGCTGCAATTCAGTAACAGCTAATGGATGTGATCTTGTTGTATGACAAGTAGACAGAACTACCGTCAAGAGGTTATCTAGTTCAATTATTCTTGGAAGAGATGGAATTTTTGTAAGTCAACAGTGGGGTTTGCGGTACAAAGGTTTTAGCTGGCCAGGATTACTTGTTAGGAAGGTGGGGTTGAAGGACCTGTTTGTGAGGTTCAACTTTCTGATGGTGGTGTTACAAGGGAGTAAAGGAGAATTTGCATTTTCCCTTCTGCAAGTTAATCATAGAGGGACTGGAAATTTTGAGGAACTCCATGTTATTACCAGGCATGTCTATTGTGCCCATGACAACTATATTGGTTACACCAAGCCGTCGTTTCAGGCTCAAAGCTATTCCGAGAAGTGCGCACAAGTGATGCTCACATTTTCGAGAAGTTGTTTCAAATTCTTAAGAGTAAATTTCTCCTTACATTATTCATTGCCAACTTATGTGTTCTGCCGTAGTCATATTATTCTAGAAAAGGGTACACAGGTATTTCTGAACTCTATCATGAGTACTGGCCTTTGCTACTTGCATTATGCTCAACGTGAATTATATGGTTGTATTCAACAGTGGGGTTTTAATAATGGTGAAGATGATATTTTTTGGCAGCTTCATAATGGTTTACCTCATACTACAAAGGCCCTTTATAACGTATTGTTAAAGGTTATTGTTGGTATACATGTGAATAGAGATATTTCACAAATTTTGGTACTGGAATTTAAATTTCTAGTCAAGTTTCTTTTGCCGATTCTCCAAATTGAGAGAAGAATTGTTCATCCTTTCATCTGGGACTGTTCATATGTGGTCTATAGAACCACTCATGTTCAACGAATGAGTATAAAGGAAATTTAGTATCCATGTTGGGTTGTATTTCCCAAAATTTTCTATGTTCAATATTTTCTAACTTGCTTCTGTCAATGGTTGGGAGTTCATGTTGCAGCTGTTGAAGCTAACGTTGAACTAAAGTTGTTGGTAGGTTACTTGCGGTGGAAATTAAAATTACCTGCATCTAGGAATTATGAAGGTCTGGTCATTCGAGAAAAAGAAAAGAAGGTTTTCTATGTGGAATTATTATTGGGTATAGTTGATAGACAAGAAGGTGATGTGCTGCATATTCTTTTGCAGGAGCTTACAATTCGTTCATCGCTTACATTCTCAAGAATTGTGTTTTTCTTATACTTCTATTTTCTCACATATGAAGTCTGTGAGAGAGTTTCAATTCATGAGAAGGCTTTAATGGCAGAGTGGCATTCCAAACTGATGAGGGTAATAAATGGTGTTGCTCAGCTTGCCTGTGTACTGGTGCACATTTCTGTGTGGATCCTTGTTGTGGTTGTCGTGAAGCTACATGGCGCTTGCTCTAATTATATGAATAGTTGTTGGATGTGCGGTAGGCATAGCAATTCTATTGAAGATTATCATCAATGTGCAGCAGTTCTCATGCCAAGACAAAGTTGGAACATGGATACTGCAATTAGAGTTATCAGTATAAATTTGTTTCAACTTTTCAGAAGGGAATCTTTCTACATAAGAAAGGAGAGTGACCAGTTAGAGCTATATGGAAAGATAATCACATTACAGATGATGCTCACAGTGATTCACATCCCAGTTGGGTTGATGTTTGAGGTGATTGGGAATTAAGTTTGTTTCTTATGGAATTATGGAGTGCACGGAATATTAGTGGGATCTGTATGCATTCTCCTTCTGTGGTGTGTTTTATCATATATTGTTGGTGTCATAGAACCAATGATCATGAGATGGGAGAAACGATGCAGATTGGAGAAAACAATGACCAACACATGTTTCCAAATGTTAAGCTGGCCATGTCTGTAAAATGAAGCCAGAAGCAGATCTTTATATTCATCTCAGGATGCTTATGAACTCTATTATCAAGAAGAGGACATGGAGAATTTTTTGTTCAGGCCTCACATACTAAGACTGACGTTCCTAGTGGTGTATCTATTGGCGCCCATCCAGACGAGAATTACGCAGATAAATGGGTTGTCGATTCTGGACAAATAAGCACAAGGGAGTTGAGTTTGGTGAGTGTTTATGAGGAAATAACTACAACCTGGTCCAAGCATTGCATTTCACAGGAAGGAGGGCAGTTGATTATTGGGCCTGGAGCTGCGTTGTCTAAGGATCTCACACTGGTTTTTATTGGTTGTATGGTTTCCGCTCTTCCCATGCGTGTCCCTCCAACACTCGAGTTGATTCATTTAACTCATATCCTTGAGGACAAGGATATTTTGAAGGGGACGGTATTGTCATGTCCCGACTATTGAGAGGAGGGTGTCCCATATCCTGTTTGAGTGTCAGTACTTAGTATTAGGATAGTCGGTAGTATTTAGCTTATTTAGTGTTTGCTTTTATCAATCCCATACCCTATTTTTGAATTAGTTTTGTCATCAATAAACCTTGATGAAAAAGAAGAGGCCATATTACTCATCAACTCATCAGAAAACAATGAAACTAACCTTAACCCAGTTCATAGTAGTATCTAAATAAACTTAACTAACCCTTATTTTGAAAAATCCCCGAATTTCATTGATTTTATAAAACTCTAATTTTTAAAATTGAATCCCACAGATGAAGTTGATACTAGAAATCTAAGACATGCAAAACAAACCCACATCACAAAAAATTTGTAAAGAAATCTTGCAGAATATTCATTCAGAAAAACTAAAGACGAGATTAATTATTACCTGCTGCAGTGGAAAGTGGAAACAGCCAAAGCCCAAAGGAGGAAGAAGCAGCTATGGTTGAAGAAGAAGGAGGAGAAGGGGAAAAAACAAAAAAACAAGTTGATTCGATTCGATTAGCAGCACTTCTTCTGGTTTCAGTTGGAGAAGCTACAAACTGCTGGAGGTGGAGCGTGGAGGCGAAGGAGGCTAGGGTTCTGTTGAGAAAATTGGAAGAGAAATGAATTAGGTTAGAGAAGAAAGCTTATATATGAAGGGTAATGTAGGGTGTAGATTAAATCTATCAAAATCTATATCAACGATCCTAAATACCCGGTTTTCCATGGCATAACGGTCCGGTTTTTGGCCAAACCAAAACCGAAACCGTGACTATCGGTTTCTAGATTTTTTTTCCAAATCCGTTCCATTAACAAACGGTTCGGTTCCCGTAAAAACCCGTTACCATGTATGTACTTGTCTTCTACGTTGGTCAGCCATATTTTGGATGACATTTCACAACAATTTTGTATAAATTTCAATATATGTAACTTATTTAATTGTAATTAAGTTTTATTTCTCTTAATAATGATTAAATATGTAAACATGCAACTAAATATAATTACATAAACCATCATTATAGAATTGAATGAACAGGGTAGGTCGCCATAAAATGTGTCACTTTTCTTCATTATTGTATTTTTCCTATCAAGCTTCCAAGCTTTACATAAAGGTATAAGCAGGGAACTTACATAATCCAGAACAACCTTTGTTATATACTCCACCCTTTTTTTGTGTTTTTCTAAATATACTTGTGATTGTGTTCATTTACCCCCTTGCTCTAACTCTTAATATATATTGTTCCAGGTAAAAGAAGCTGGCATCTTCTCGTGTTTGAATTTACCACAGGCAAGGGGTAACCCACTTCTCTTCCAAGCAGTCTCATCCAGATCCCCAGCAACAAACTCCAACCCTGTGAGATCCACCTTGAAAGACGAATATACTTTATTGATCCGAGCATAGAATCTTGGCGTACCATCTAAATCGTCAAATGGCCCACATCTGATCAAAATGCAAAGTATTCTTCACTTTCATCCCTGTCAAAGTAATAAAAATCTGGATCGGCAACTTCAACGACCACTGGTTCAGGTCCTTCATAGTTGCCATCATCTTCAGCTACTTCCTCTCCATTATTCTTGCAGTTTTCAGCATTTCCCAAAGATGCACCAAGCCATATTTGTTCTGGCGAGATAATAAATGATGCACACCGCAGAGTGGATAGATATTGTAGTCACCTAGAAGACTGACCAACTTTTGTAAGTTAGCTATCCACAAATGCATAAAAACCTCAGTCACAAAAAAAATTGATTTTCTGGTAAGACACTCACACAGATAAGCTTCGCACACCTGACCCAAAAGTAGTTAATGTTCCTATAGTTCTCCAATATGTGTCAACAAAGACCAATATCTGTTATCTTTTAAGAAGTAACAAAATTAAGTTTGACCACACAATCAAATTGAGAACACAAATTGATTCAACTACACATAGAGTTCGTGTTCTCGATAATCAATTCAAAGAATTATAGAAATTAAGCGAAACGAAAACACAATTGTGGCTGGTGGCAGTATGACAGTGCACAACTCCTCAAGATCGCTGTTGTTAGGACCTGGTGGTGGTATGCAGATACTTGTGTTGCTGATGGTGTTACGAATAAGAGCTCAGGTGATGGAAGGTGATGTTGGTGGTAGTGAACTCAGGCTTGCAGTGGTGAAAGCTTGCTGTTGTATGAGATGGAACTGGTGCTGCTGTTGATGATGGTTCTCGAGCTTATGAAGTGCTGAACTGAACTGCAGCTGCGAACATGTGGTGAAACTCGGCAGCAAGGTGCAGTTCTTGTGAGGATGTATGCAGGATGGAGAAGTGATGCTGCTGTGTTGGTGGAGATGCAATTAGGTGGCTGTGAGGGTGGTATATGGAGCTGGCAATGGTCGTGAATGGTTGGAATAAGGATTTTTTTTCCTCATGTAGGCTGTTTTTCAATGTGAAATGAAAATGTAAAAACTGAAAGTATTATAGTTGTGAAGGTAAATTATTCTACCCTTCAAATACAATGCTTCATTTCAACCAACCATTCACTGTGAACAACAAATCCATCTTTGATGCTCCTCTTCAGAACATGCTGACCGGTTACAAAAAAAGCAAAAAATAATAACAAAACAAAAGGTGGTGCAGCTTGTGTTCTTCACACTCGAATATATAATCTTCAAATCTGCCGAAGTTATGTAGTTCTATAAGTGGCCAATTATTTTTCGACAACTTCAAAAGTTTCTGCAGATTTCCCTTTTTTTTCTCATCCGTAATACTTATTGCCCTCATTGCCTGCAAGGCATCTATAACTTTCTGATCTTGTACCATTGTGGTTCTGATGTTAATAGAAATTCCTCACAACACTATTAACTACCTAGTTTCTTGTTCTTCTCTAAACCCTAGAGTCCGAAGTGGAAGTTACACATTCCACGTGCACTTGCGGCTGAAAAAACAGTAAGAAGGTAAGTATCTTCAATTGTACCAAATCCACCCATTCTAAATTAAAAGTCTTGACAAAGCATCCTTGGTGCAACTGGTAACTTCCCCCTATGGCACATTAAATATTCGATCATCCAAATTCAGTAAAAATTTGCACCAACCATTCACTGTGAACACAAAATATATCTCGAGTGCGCCTCTAGACACCATGCTTTATGTATCTAATGTCATTGTCATGTTTACACAACCATAAAAGATGGAATAAAACCACCTAATCCAAATAAAATTTATGGATAAATCTTCCTTGGTTCAGTTGGTTACCTGCGAAAATTCCGATCAAGAGCAACTATGCAGAGACCTATCCATCGATCGCAATGAAATGAGGTAGCTCCACCATGCAGTCGTTGCTGAGGAGAACATAGATTTCCTGCTGATTTAATAACCATTTCTTTTCTAATATCAAAACAAACAATCGAAAAATAAAGACACAAAGCACACCTTTCCAGGGACAATGTATAGCTTTGTCAAAGGAAAATGAACATAACAAATGAGAAGTTACAAAGCCAGTACAGGTACAAAACTCATCAAAGTCAATAAACACTTCAAACTGTATGTCATTTGGGACAGTTTTGGCGCAAATCACTAACAAAAATTAAAAAAATTCACCATCTACTACAACACACAAATAGGTATGGGGTAAATAACACTGAAGTGAAATACAGGGTATATAAGTTTCAATTAGTACACAGATAAATATGGGGTAAAACAACAACTACTATCCAATTGTGCTTAAATTAAGTCTCAATTAGTACAAACCTTTTAGATTGAGGAGATTGAGGGTGTTGTGTACACGAATCCTGCTTCTGCAACAATAGGAAATTCAATAATCATTTACAGTGTAATGGAAAAATAAAATAGACAGAAACGAATATGTTAATAGATCTGGAAGAAAGCGTAATGGAAAAAATTAACAAAACAAAAACCGAATAGACAAAATGGACTAAGAGATACTCACAGGAATAGGAGGAAGAAATAATTCGGGATACCTGGGAAGGTGATAACAGTGACATGGGTTTATGTATGAGAAAGGAAGAAAAACGTAAGGGATGAAATTGATTGTATTGAGGAAATCATGAAATCGAATTAGGAAATCCATAATGATCTTCAGTGGAAACGGAAGAGTGAGGATCTGAAAATTAATAAAAACCCTAATTTCTGTGAAGGTAACGGAAGAGAAGATTAAGGTGATAGTAAATGGGTACCCAATGGGTTGGTGACGTGTGAGGGAAGATGATGTTTACACCGTTGGATGGGGCTTAAAACGTAACAGAGAAATAATAGCCGTAGATCGATGAAAATAAGAGGTTATGGACGGTCGGATAGGAATGACACAGTTTCTTTTTTATGTAAGATGTAATCAACTAAACAACCATCCGAGATGGTCAAAGATTCAAAATCAATGCATGCTAAGCCGTCCTCAAAAAGGTATAATTGGTTTGCTGCCTAAACTTATCTTATTAAATTGGAAATAACTGGGTGACTCTTGTTGTATTGAGTCTGATTTATTCAATAGTCCTTTATTAAATGCTAACTGTAATTCATCTAACTGACCTACCTGCTGTGTCCCCAGGCACCTATACCTAACTGGCTAACTCTTCTTTGTTAAGTTAAAATGACTCAACAGTCAACGCAGCAGCCGGCCTTTCCAAATAGTAATTGTAGTGAAAGTTAAAAGTTGAAACAGCTTTGCATGAGAAATAAGCATAAAGTAAGCGAAACGGATTGTTGACTATAAATTCAATAGTATGCTAACAGAAACAAGAAGTGAAGAACGGAAACCACGTTTGTCCTCTTTAAGAAAAGAGATATAGAGGTTCCAAATTTGATTGAGGGTCTCCTCTAATAAGACGAAATAGGGATATTATAAAGTAAAACACAAAAACCCTTTATCCATAATATTTTCACAATAACCCAAACCACCCCTCATTAGTAATCTTAATTACATATATTAGTTAAGATTAATTTAAACTAATCATGATTAATTAAACATAATCTTTTACCTAATCAAATGATTTGAATTTATTTTTTTTTGATTTGTGTTTGGTGGGAAGAAAAACTTGATGAAATCACGATTTGAAAGATTCAAATTTTATTGTTCAGAGAAATTTACGGTTGGGTTTCATGTCGAACCAAACCGTAACCATAAGAAAACCGAAGAACACCATTTTTGGCCAGATTTACGGTTTCCTTTTATAGGATAGAAAATAATGAGAAAGTGAAAAGGAAAGGTTTCCTTTTATAGGGAAAAAATTCCTAACGGCTAGATTTTCAAAAAAAAAACCGTTGGAATTGTATTTTTTTGTCACTATTCAGGGATAATTTACGGTTGGGTTTTGTAATGAAACCCAACATTTGTGGTTTTTGTAAAGTTATATTACGGTTGGGTTTTGGCTTAGAAAGCAACCGTAAATTTTAATGTTAGTTTAAGTGGGATGATCATTTACGGTTGGGCTTTTGTAATGCAACCTAACCGTAACAAATATGTTATTTTATTACAAATTATATTAAGTTTTTTAGTGGAAATGTAGTTACGGTTGGGTGATTTCTTGAAACCCAACCGTAAATGATCATCTTCATTTCCTATATTCTTCATTTTTTATGGTTAAATCAGTCTTGTATTTGTTTTATGTTGGTGGTAAAAGTGGAAGAAAGATAAGAGAGTTTTAACCCAAAATTTTGAAAAAACCCAAAATGAGTGATTCTAGTGGCAAATTTGTGGAGGGTGAATCTTTGTATGATTGCCAAACTAAATTCTACATACCCATTGAGGGAGACCCAACTATGTATGATTATTTGGATGGTAGAGAGGTTTTAAGTGTAAGTTGTGATGCTGAAACTAAACCAAATGGAGAAAGTAGTCGTCAAAGTGAAGATTCAACTGCTGAGAATAGTCAGGTATCATTCTAACTTAAACTCTTTTTCATTTTTTGCTGATATTTAAGGAAATGAGGTGCATAATCAGGTTTTTTTTTTTGTTACACCATCATGGTTACGGTTGGGTTTTCTTGAGAAACCTAACCGTAACTATACATTTGTGTTTCTGAAAAGTAGAGTTTTACAGTTTTACGGTTGGGTGGCAACCAAAAACCCAACCGTAACTTATTACGTGCATGGGTATTTAGTGCACTTGTTACGGTTGGGTTTTACTCTTTAACCTAACCATAACATATGAAATAGGTGTTAAATTATTACCCCTCTTATTCTTCCTACAACACACAACCAATACAAGTTAGATAATTTCAAAGCAATTCAACTTCAACAAAAAAAATATTCACTACACAGGAAAATTTACGGTTGGGTTTTTTCTCAAAACCCAACCGTAATTTTTCTCCATATTTTACGGTTAGGTTTTAACACAAACCCAACCGTAACTCACATGTAGCTGATGTGCACATCAGGCTACATATGAATTACGGTTGGGTTTTTCTCAAAACCCAACCGTAACAATTTAAGTACAAAATGTGGTCCATATGTTACGGTTAGGTTTTAAGAAAAAAACCAACCGTAATTCATATGTAGCCTGATGTGCACATAATTATTACGGTTAGGTTTTTCTTACAACCCAACCGTAATATTCAAACCAAATTTTTATGGAGGCTATTGTTACGGTTGGGATTTTCCCAAAACCCAATGTAAGTTGTTTTCAAAAAATACCGCAAATTATTTACGGTTGGGTTATCTATTCAAACCCAACTGTGATATCCTGAACTATTCATCTTCTTCCCTTTGATTTACGGTTGGGTACTGAAAAAAACCCAACCGTAATACTCAAGAACATGAAATATTACGGTTGGGTTTTGACACAGACCCAACCGTAATATCAACTGTGTGAAACATTTTTTTCCCAAAATCATGATCAAACATGCGAATAAATCAATTACAAGTTCTAAGAATACATGGGTTTTCTACAATACCTTAGATACACCATTGTTGGACTTTTCGGTGCTTGATTTTGCTTGTCACTGTCGATTTCTTGTTGAATCTCTTGATTAGGTTGAAAGGAGCAGGGTTGATTGCCATCACTACTACCTTGAACGCCTTTAGTATGCTTCTTCATCTCGAATTGTTGAGTTGAGTTTAATCGTCGATGAATTTTGTGAATCGGCGATGAATTGAGGGCGATTACGGTTGGGTTTTGAGAGGTTTTCTTTGGTTTTAGTTTTTAAAAGTTATGAATTTTGTTAAAAGAGTTTAGGTTTTAATTGGTATAAGGGTAAAATCGTCATTTAACAAAACCCCCTAGGACATCCCTTATCGTAAAAATGGGTCACCTCGGCTCAACTAGGAGCCCCTCACTCAAATTTGGAGCCCCTATATCAGCCTTCCTCTTTAAACTCTCTTCTCGTATTTTTCTTTAACCGGGTTTGTTGTTATACTGTCGAGGTCGAATGCTCTAGATATATTGATTATGATCAATGAAAAGTTTTTCGAGAGGATATGGTCCAAATGAAAATACTCTACATTTTCTTTTATTATTTTTTATTTTTTTGAATTATTGTAGTTTTAATAAATTGCAAGATTATTTATATTTTCTAGACTAAAAGCGCTTTATTTTTATTTTATCATGAATATTTAACATTATCCTCATACTATTTACTTTTTTGGTTTTATTTTTATGACCGATTATTTTTTTCGTAAATAAAATAATTACCATGACTTATTATTTATATTTTATATAAATACTGTAAAATAAAATATTTGTTTTATAAATTACTACTAAAGTGTTCAAAATAATGTAAAACGAAAAAAAGGATAAGAATATATACAAAAGAAAATATTCATCTTCAAAAAATATATCAAACTCGCAATATACAAAAATTAGTAAAAGAATACCAAAAGAGAAACAAGAACATCTCTGATGGTGTTTGAAAATAAGTTCAAACTAAGTCCTTGTGTTGGGTAGCAATCCCGGTATACCAAAGGATTCAATTCGGTTCCAGATAAATAGACTTTTATTGATAGTCTTTTTTAAGGTTTGACTGAGGCCCCTAAAAATTAACCCGTTAGCAATAGTTATCAGATGTTGATATATCCATGTTGAATTGACATCTTTCAGGCGTTGTTGGTTCCTGCTATTTGTTTTCTTTTCTTTTTTTTTTAATTTTTAACCAAGCTCAAGAGAGCTTATTTAGTTTTGACTATTGATTTTTGAGCAATGATAAAAGAAATAACAATAATTTTATATGAAAATAAATCAGATTCAAATTAAAGTGAAGAAGAGAAAGTTTTTATTATAAAAAAACACACCCGATTAGTACTCAGGTCATTTTCCGTATTCACTTAAACCGTCATGGACGGGACCGTCTCTTATAACCGAATCTAGTTTCGGGTTTCAATGATACCCACACATAACAAGACTCGTTGTCATACCTTGGGTTTAGAAAAAAATAATTGATGTCACTTGAAATTTTAGACACCCTCGCCAAAAAATACTCTCTGAAATTTTTTTAATCCACCGTTGAATCCCAAATAGGCCCTAATAGGATCGTACATTAATTTTAAGTATTAAAATATTTAGAGTTTGTTATTTTATTAATTAAATGAGTTTGGACTAAAGATTCTCAGTCAAACCTACATCATTAATTTTATAGCTTTAATTGTTTATCTTTTTTTCCCCGAATTTCATAAAAAAAAGTTGTAAAAGTTAATTTTAATTGAATATATATTCAATCACCGTTGGAGATGGTTTTTAAATAATATAATTCATATTTTAAGTTTGTATCGACTTTGATAGTATTCTTTTTTATCTTCGTCTGAGATATCTAACCACTATTAAAGATGTTTTAACTTGTCTAAGATTATTTTTAAGAATTTATTCAAGGATGACTAAATATCTAAAATATATTAACTTATCTAAGATTATTTTTAAGAACTTATTCAAGGGTGATGCCTAAATATCTGAAATATATTAACTCAGTTATTTATTTAAAATCAAAATCTATATATAATTGTTCTTATTCTTTTAAAGTATAATCTCTGTATAAATATTCAAGTTAGTAAATATTTTCTTTCTCAAATTCATGATATTTCGGGAGCCTTTGACAACCATATACCATAGTTAGAGTTGTCTAATGACTACCCGACTATGTATTAGAATTTTAGATATTATCGGAAGTTTTTAAATATTAGTTACGAAGTTTTATTTTTCTTGAAGGAAAAACAAGATTTCCATTGAATTTCAAGAACTTACGGAAAGAACAAATCCAACGTTAAATAAAAACCAAACACAAACTAACGAACACAAACAACATTTTGATTAACAGGCATTGCCTCATTCCAACATAACTTACTTTCAATCTCTAAAGGAATATCATCCCCATTCTCCCTAACACAATTATTTCCTTTACCATACTTGGCAAGATTATATAACTTCCTTGTTACCATCTCTGACTGAAGCATAGTTTAACATTATCAATATCTTGAATCAAATATTTAGCATCTTTAATGATAAACTGATATTCCCACCTAACATACAAAGAGTCTCCGTCATGAATGATAACATTTATCATGAAGTGATTACTAAGTATGAATTAAAGATTAAAACCATCTTTCCATATGAGAGCTAGATCTCCGGATCTTCATATAGGATCTTCACACCAAATGTTAGGGTAATTCATGGCTCTAAGCAGAAAATTGGCTTTCTTACTAGAGGATTTCTTTTCCAGATAAGAAGATTATATAAATGCAGTTAACGAGATGGTTTCTAGTATGTTTATTTCATAATCCTTGTACATTCCAAGCAAGATTTTCATATTGAAATTATTATTACTAGTGTAAAAATAAATTGTGTAGAAATAAAAAAAAAATATAATAGATAAACACATGGTCTCCCTGCCTCACTCTTTGATCATCATTACTAATAACATACTGGTCCCATTCCCCCTTGTATTGATGTTGGACTCGACACTCGTTGATCATCCTATCATGATAAGAAATATGATCTTGCAATCTAGTACTCTGCATAGTGGAGTATTCATCAATCATTTGATTCTGGATTTCCTGACTTCAACGATACATAAATGCAACAACGCTTATTCTCATTATTCTCTTAAACCTTCTCAGATTCATTCTTTCCACCACCTGGTCACTATCTTGCCTTTGATACTCACCTTGATTGGAAGACTAACCACTTTCCTAAGTAGTATACACTGAAGAGCGATAGTGACCATCTTATGGTCTTACAATAGAAGTTTTTTAAATGTGCTTCTTCCTGCTAGTCTTCACTGGAGAGATTTGATGGCACCTTCCTACATGAAAAGTGGTAATTCTTCATTTATTATCAATGATTTTTTCTAGAAACCTGGGAAAGTCTTTTATCCTATTTGTTGACATAATCAACTTTATCATTACATTTATTCTTTATGGTTGATAGTGAGACAAGCTAGAAAAAATTGATGAGATTGCTTGTTGTATTAAAAAGAAATCTACCGAGAGAAGTTGTCTGCATTATGAGAAATAATTCCTCTAATTAGTGACATGTCAATGTTGATTTAAATTATTGCATATAAATCATTAGAATCATCTGGATTTGCATCTTTTGGTTCCATCTTAAACGCTATGTTAATCACTCGACCAATTTCTGTAGCAACATCTTTATTTTGGAACTCTGGTTGCAATTATTTCCCAGAATTATTGAGTCTCAAATCTATACCCCTTTTCTCCTTGTTTGGATTCCAAAGCTTTAGTATCCATAAGTAGCTATCTAAGCACCATGAGGATTCGTGTGAGAACCCATTTAAGTTCATGTTAAATCTCACAATGAGTATTTTTTGCTACTTGTTTGAGTTGAAATTTTGACACATTTTCTCCCCATACGAATTTAGCATGACCTTCAATAACTCTTTTACTCAGATGAACTTCAGTTATTAGCCTTTAAACAAAAATTTATCCCACTTTTTTTATGCAAGTACCAGGATCAATTTGGGTAGTACTGATAACTCATCGAATTTATTCACTAGAATCAACTGAAGCATAATAAAATTGGTTGGTGAAATCATTGATATCATCATGATCCATGTGGGATGATTGAAGAGACGGATGATTAGGAAGAGGAATATTGTTGTGATGAATACAATTCTAACAACTTTGTAATTTATTGTTGGTTTATCCTGCAAAGTGCTAACTACTGAAACGTGTTGAATCAAGTTTGAAACATGTGTTGATCTTGCCAGATTCTTTTCCAAGTTGCTTAGAACAAGAATAGGTATGTAAAACAATCTTTATGTTCTCAATTTGATCAACAACCTTGATTTGATAATTCACTTGAAAAAAAAACTCTTGAAAACAAGGACAAACGTTATAAAAAAAGGTGACCTTAAACAAGACAGAGAAAACCATATGCTTAGCGATACATGTTATATACCAAAAGAAAAGACAAAGGAAATACCATTAAAAAAAAAGATTTGAAAAAGTACATAAATAATGTTAATCGAGTTTAGATATTTGAAAAAACTGACAAGCAAGAGCAGTTAAATTAGGAAAACATCAATGGTGAGAAAGAAAACCGATTTGACTCAGGAAGAACTGAGTTACACAACTCCTTCTTCTGACACGGTCGCGACAATATCTTATATAAAATTCTAATTTAGTGACATTTTTCAAAGTTTGATAGTGTATTTTTTAGTTAATTTGGTAGCAATTTTTAAATCTGAAAATAAAATGTTATTTTTTTTTCTTTTTTTTTCTTAACTAAGTTTCTTGTTATTACGCGATGATATTTAATATTTGACTTTCATATCGGAAAAGAGATATGTATTAATTTTGTATATTCGTCGGATAATTATGGATATGTGAATTTTTTTATTGGGCTGGATATGCTACAATGTTTAGGCATATTCGTACGACACCGTTGACACCCCTCACCATAAGGCTTATTATCGACAATTAGGAAGAGGATTATGGGAGTAACATTCCGGACAAGATGAACATAAGTTGAACTTATTTTGGCTCTAGATCTAACACTTTATGTTTTAAATTTTATTAGGACGGTATAAACCTCATATTAGCGCATTATCACTTTATTTATTTTTTTGAATAGGAAAGGTTATATTGAAAAAAAATATATATGTACAAAATGTTGTTGTAGCCGAAAAACAAGATGAAAAATTAGCTTACAATATAAGAGCTCTTTCCCAATGAAGCAAAGTATAAGTAATTGACAAACCGTTAAAAATATTTTCAACAATAGACCAAAGGATGATTGTCTGTTTAATCAAAGTCTTCAGCTTATCCATATTCATTTGTCTTACGTCGTGCATACGTATATTCCTCTCCTTCCAAGTCTCCCATATGACGACGAATGGGATGAGTGGCCAAATAGTTTTATAGCGTCCACTCAACCCATTAAGCTTCCAAGCTTCAAGTTGCTATCTGACTGTGCCATTAATCGCCCAAGATACACCACAAGCATTCGTAAAATAGTTCCATAAAGCTTGGGTAAAATCACAGTGCAACATAATGATGAATAGTTTCTGGTTCTCTATTGTAGAGAATACACATAGTGGAAGGGATTGAGACTCCCCTGTGTTATAACATCTCTCTAGTTGGAATGGAATCACGAAGGGTAGCCCAAGAAAAAAATAATACCTCAAATGGAAGAGTAGGAAGAACAAGCTTGTGATCAACTGAGCCTCTATTGGGCATAGTCATGGTGCCCAACCAATACTAGAATTTTTGGTTACATAGAATCGGTGAACCTTGTCGACGTGAGCCTTCGTTTCAACCCAACTAGACTAACAAGTTGTTTGTGTTACATCTGATCTGGTGTCTGGATCTGAGTCGGTCTCGACGCGAGTCAGATGTCAGAACGTTTGTTTTCCGTCTTGAATCACATTTGACTCGACCTATAACTTAGACCTAATCCCTAACCTACACCAGTTTGAATCAGGTATCAAAATATTCATAACTCATGGGACCAAACCACTGACTCACATATTTTTGAGTCAGTTAAATCATATCTGACTCAAAAAACAAACAAATTAAATCAGATTCAGATAAATCAGGTCCAGATAAGTAAGATCTGGCTTAAAAAAAATAATAATCAAATGTGTCACTTAGTCGTATTCATGACTTTATCTAACGTCGGAAGGAAGGAGTAGGTTCAGGGACATTTATGATATTAACGAAATATCAACATGTAAAACATGGAGGTCGGGTCTAGTTCTAGACATGATTCACAATTCACTGGAACTTTCGCGTTGGACTTTTCCAGAACACTTAAATTCAAAATAGTGGAAATAATATAGATTTTTATTTCATTCATTCATTCCAGAAAATAAATTCAATCCAATTAAATATATATTGGTTGCCATGTGTGCATATACAAGTCAAAATCAAAGTCTCTCTGTCTAATCTCTGTATTTAGCTCTAGTCCAAGACCATCTTATATAGGAGTCCTCCAATCTTTTCTCATTGCCTCTTTCTCTCTTTCTCCTCTTTTATTGGTACTTAGACAGAAAGAGTAAGAAGGCAAAAGTGGGTTACTTATTGATACAATCTGATCATATAGAAACATAACTAAGATTGTTGAGAAACTAATCAAGAATCATT
This sequence comes from Papaver californicum, assembly GCA_023531435.1. Lineage (NCBI taxonomy): Eukaryota > Viridiplantae > Streptophyta > Magnoliopsida > Ranunculales > Papaveraceae > Papaver > Papaver californicum. Next base: position 2,036,935 of record JAJJMC010021281.1, on the reverse strand, counting down.
AATCATGTCTGGAACAACAAAAACTCCATTGTTGGAGTATGAAGAAGTAGTAGACCAAGAAAAACCAAGAGGATGTTGGAGTAAATTTTTAGATGTTAAAGAAGCAAAGAGTCAAGTATCATTTTTAGTACCAATGATAATAACAAATGTTTTTTATTATTCAATTACTTTGATCTCTGTTATGTTTGTTGGTCATCTTGGTGAAGTTGAACTTGTTGGTGCTACTCTTGCTAATTCATGGGCTACTGTTACTGGTCTTGCTCTCATGGTAACTCTCTCTCCCTTTAGTTTTTATAGTTTTACAAAGAAATAAAACTTCTTAGTATACCCAAGTTTAATAGTTCTGTTTTCTAATATGATGTTTATATATTGTAATGGTCCAATGGAATGATCTTGACCTTCTGGTATGAAAAACAGACCCATTGAGGTTAGAAATGGGAACGAGATCTGTAACTACTCTACCAATTACAAGACAAGATCCAGTTAGAGAGAGATGCAATTTAATTGTGAATGTCTTATATCACACAATTGATATGCTAGTTTTCATGACTTGATCAATTGAAATTGACATAAGTTGTTATAATTTTCTTAGAATGATCCGAACTCCTAATGTTTAGTTAAAAAAACTTTATGATTTAGTTTTACTATGATTGTTTCAGACTGGTCTTAGTAGGGCACTGAAGACTCTATGTGGACAAGGATATGGAGCTAAGTTATACAAGATGCTTGGCATCTACTTGTAAGCTTCCATAATAACGTCATTCATCATATCCATTTTCCTATCAATTGTATGGTTTTTCTCAGCTCACATACTGATGTTTCTTCAACAAGAACCTTAAGTAGCAGAAATGTATGCCACCTACATAAAGTATTCGATTCCAGGGTTATTTTCTTATGCATTCTTGCAAAATACTCTGAGATTTCTCTAAACTGATGCAGATGAGCAGAGTATAACCTATTTGGAGGCTAAAGACATGAGTGTCGTAATTTAGCTCAAGATAGGTCCATTTTAATTGGAAAGGAACCAGCGATCAAGACATGACACGGCTTCGTCTCATGGTCTTCATATTTTAGCCAAATTCCATCGTTTAGGGCTTCAAACAAGCGTTTTTGCTATTTTAGGAAAGTTTTTATTTTGTTAATAACTTCTTCATTAGAAGTCCGTTTGGGTCGCCGTTTGCGGCAAATAGTTTTATTTTATGAGTATTTTCATTATTTTTGGTCGACCAAAATTTGCCAAAAATAACAAATTAGGGTTTGAGTCGGTTTAGGTTTTTTTTAGGGTTTTTTCCCAAGTCTATAAAAGAGTCCTCCATATATTGTTTTAAGCAGTTGAATTTGATTAATAAGAATTGATTTCTTAAACTTGTTCAAGTTTAATCGATTATTATTTAAAGTCGGGAAACCTAAGTCTAACTAATTATCGTTGTTCATAGTCGTTATTCCTATGAATATTTGAAGTCTGAACAAAACCTCCCTTTTCTTTATTTTCTTTATTATCCGCTTCATCAGTTGGTATCAGAGCAAAGTCGATTTTAGGGTTGATAAGATGCCACCAAGAGTAGCAATCGGTCAGGGTCGAGGTCGAGGAGGAGGTCCAGAAGGTTTAATTCCATGGAGATCTAGAAAAGAATTCATTGACGACGTCCAAGGTTTGCTGGGTCCGTATAACCTTCGGAAGGAAGAAGAAGATGATAACGTTAACCCTTTTGTTAGAGGGCATCGCGAAGGTAGAATAAATCAACGAGAGGATTCTGATCGGTAGAAGGAAGGAATAAAAGTAGAGATCCCAAAATTTTATGGTGGTTTGGAACCAGAAGAGTTTCTCTCCTAGGTGAATACGATTGAGGAGGTATTGGAATTCAAAGAAGTACCAGATAAAAAACGAATTTCGGTTGTAGTGACTATGTTTCTTGGGAGGGCTAATTCGTGGTGGCAAAAACACAAGCTGTTACGCAATCGTAAATGAAAACAAAAGTTAGTATCATGGGAGAAGTTGAAGAAACACATGAGAAAAGAGTTTTTGCCACATAACTACATTGGATTGATGTACCAGCAGATGCAAAACCTACGCAAGGGAGTACATTCTATAGACGATTACACCAAGGAGTTTTACCGACTACTTTCTCTTAACGACTTATCAGAGTCGGATGAGCAAAAAGTCGCTCGTTATATAGGTGGTTTCCCTCAACAATATCAGGATACACTCAACATGTTTGATTATTGCTCTATTTCGGATGCACATCATAGAGCAAGGCATATAGAGAAACAAGTAGGGCGTAGAAGCTTAAATTGGGGTATCAATGTAGCAGCATCTCCAGCAAGTAACCGTAGTACTTCAACACCTAGTACTGCTAGTAAACTTAATTCTTCGAAAATATCAAATAAAACCCCATTTACAACTTTTGGAGGTAGGTGTAATAAGTGCGGAGAATCTGGGCACAAAGCCAGTGACTGTCAAAAAGCAAAACGAGCGAACAAGGTATTTTTCACTGAAAACGACCATGAAGAAGATGGATGGGTAACTGACTATGAAGAGGATAATGAGGATGATTCTGAACCTGTCGATGAAGTAGTTGATGGAGATAAAGGAGTGAACTTTGTAGTAAGAAGAAGTTGTCTCACTCCATGTAAATATGAGAGAGACAGCTGGTTGCATAACAATATATTTCAGTCGATATATACGATCGAAGGAAAAGTTTATCGTCTAGTTATTGATCCTGAAAGTTGCGAGAATATTATTGATGAAGAGGTCGTGAAACGATTCAAGCTGGAAACCAAGGCACATCAACATCCATACAAGCTTTCTTGGATTAAGAAAGGGAATGAGGTAAAAGTAAACAAACGTTGCTTGATTTATTTTTCAATTGGTAACAAATATAAAGATAAAATATGGTGTGACATTACTAGTATGGATGCTTGTCACTTGTTGTTGGGTCGTCCATGGGAGTTCGACAGGAAAAGAAGTCATGACGGGTATAAGAATACCTATAGTTTTTTACGAAACAACTTAGTATAGTACTTGTACCCAGTAAAGAGATTGCACCTACACCATCTACTGGGGAAGCTACCAATCTCTTGTCGTTTAAGCAGTTTGAAGATGAGGTAGAAGATGCAGGTGAATTGTATGTGTTGATTGGCAAAGAAGAATAACATGATGAAAATAGTATTCCCATTGCAGCTCAACCTTTAATTAAGGAATTTATGAATGTTTTTCCTAACGAGTTGTTGGACGAGCTACCACCTCTCCAGGATATACGACATCGTATTGATCTCGTTCCTGGATCAAGCTTGCTAAATAAAGCGCATTACAGAATAAGTCCTAAGGATCATGAAGAACTTCGCCGTCAAGTGGAAGATTTGCTACATAAAGGATTGATCCGACAAAGTCTAAGTCCTTGTGCAGTACCAACCTTGATGATTCCAAAGAAAGATGGAACGTGGAGAATGTGTGTTGACAATCAAGCTATCAATAAAATCACAGTCAAATATCGTTTTCCAATTCCCAGATTGGATGACTTGTTAGATCAGTTGTGTGGAGCAAAGGTGTTTAGCAAACTCGACTTGAAGAGTGGATACCATCAGATCAGAATTCGTGAAGGTGATAAGTGGAAGACTGCTTTCAAAACTCGAGAAGGATTATATGAGTGGCTGGTTATGCCATTCGGGTTGATCAATGCGCCAAGTACATTCATGCTATCATGAATCAAGTACTCAGACCCTTTATCGGTACTTTTGTGGTTGTTTATTTCGATGATATTCTTCTTTATAGTGCTAACATGGACTTGCATGTTCAACATCTTCAAGAAGTGCTCTCAGTTCTACGCAGGAAGAAATTATTTGCGGCCATCAAAAAGTGTTCATTCATGACAGATCGAGTACCATTTCTTGGTTATGTCGTCACCAAGGATGGAATCAAGGTAGATGAGTCCAAGGTTGAAGCTGTGAGAAATTGGACTACACCTACTACATTACACGAGGTTAGGAGTTTCCATGGTTTCGCTTCTTTTTTACCGGCGCTTTATTCCCCACTTCAGCACCATTATGGCACCCATTACTGAATGCATAAAAGGAGGAAAGTTTTCATGGTCTGAGGAAGCTGACGAAGCCTTTGAAGCTGTCAAGAAAAAGCTGATAACTGCACCACTATTGGTGTTACCTGATTTCAGCAAGCCGTTTGAAATACACTGTGATGCATCGAAGGTGGGAATTTGAGCTGTTTTGAGTCAGGAAGAATGACTTGTAGCATATTTCAGTGAGAAGTTGAATGGTGCTAAGCTCAACTATAGTACTTATGATGTGGAGTTTTATGCTATAGTTCAAGCCTTGAAGCATTGGCGTCACTATCTAATTCATAACGAGTTCATTATGTTTTCTGATCATGATTCTTTGAAGCACATCAACAGTCAAGAGAAGTTTTCTTCTAGACATGGTAAGTGGGCTGGTCATTTGCAAGAGTTCACTTTTATACTAAAGCACAAAGCTGGGTCGCAGAATCAAGTTGTTGATGCCTTAATCAGAAGGAGTATAATACTCAACACCATGCGAACTGAGGTAATAGATTTTGATTCACATTCTGACCATATTCTAACCGATCCAAAATTTGAGGAGATTGTGGATGATATCAGTTCAGGCAAACGAAGTGATTGCCTTATGCATGAAGGATTTCTCTTCAAAGGTAACCAATTGTATATTCCTGATTCTAGTCTCAGATTGAAGATTATTAAGGAGTTACATGACGAGGGGCACATGGGAAGGGATAAGACTTTCCAACTTGTTTCAAAGTCATATTACTGGCCAACAATGAGGCGTGAAGTTGCTAAATTCGTGGATAGATGTCGAATCTGTCAAATTTCAAAAGGAAAAGCAACTAATGCATGGTTGTACATGCCATTGAAAGTTCCAAGTCAACCCTGGACAGATTTGAGCATGGATTTTGTATTGGGTTTACCTCGAACTCAGAGGGGATATGGTTCAGTATTTGTAGTTGTTGACCGTTTTTCAAAAATGTCCCATTTTATTGCTTGCAAGAAAACTACTAATGCACTGAAAGTAGCTGAATTGTTCTTTCATGAAGTGTATCGTCTACATGGATTGCCACGTTCAATTGTAGTGATCGAGACACAAGATTCCTTAGTTATTTCTGGAAAACCTTGTGGAAATTAGCTAATACAAGGCTTAACTTCAGTAGTACGTATCATCCTCAAAGTGATGGCCAAACCGAAGTTGTGAATCGTTCGCTAGGTGATATACTACGATGTATGGTTGGAGACTATCCGAAGAGTTGGGATCAGAAACTTTGCCAAGCTGAATTTGTATTTAATCGTTCAGTAAACCATAGTCTGGGTATGAGTCCATTCGAGGTTGTTTATGGATACAATCCACGAGCACCAGTAGATTTAGCACATGTTCCTCATATGAAGATAATTGAAGTTCGTGCCGAATAACGTATCCAACAGTTGCAACAGGTTCACAAGTTGGCTGAAGAACAGTTGCTTCGAGCTAATAAGAGGTATAAGGAGGCGGTAGATAAGAAACGCAGAGTTATGGATTTTGCAGTAGGAGATTTTGTGTGGGCAATATTGATAAAGGATCGTTTTCCATTTGGTGAGTATAACAAACTGAAGGCGCGCAAGATTGGTCCTTTGGAAAATGTCGCGAAGATTAATCCTAATGCCTACAAGTTAAAGCTTCCGAGTCACATCCGGACTTCTGATGTTTTTAATGTCAAACACTTGGTGCCGCATAATGGTGATAATTCTGATGATGACCAAGAAAATTCGAGGGCGAATTTCTCTCAACCCCGGAAGAATGATGCAGATGAGCAGGCTATAGCCTATTTGGAGGCTAAAGACCCGAGTGTCGTAATTTAGCTCAAGATGAGTCCATTTTGATTAGCAACGGGCCAACAATCAAGACGTGACACGAATTCGTTTCATGGTCTTAAGATTATAGCCAAATTCCATCGTTTAGGGCTTCAAACATGCGTTTTTGCTATTTTAAGAAAGTTTTTGTTTTGTTAATAACTTCTTCGTTAGGAGTCCGTTTGGGTCGCCGTTTGCGACAAACAGTTTTATTTTATCAGTATTTTCATTACTTTTGGTCGACTAAAATTTGTCAAAAATAGCAAATTAGGGTTTGAGTCGGTTTAAGTTTTTTTTTCATCCTTTCTTGACTACCAAGTTAGGTTTTTCCCAAGTCTACAAAAGAGTCCTCAATATATTGTTTTAATCAGTTGAATTTGATTAATAAGAATTAATTTCTTAAACTTGTTCAAGTTTAATCGATTATTATTTAAAATCGGAAAACCGAAGTCTAAGTAATTACCGTTGTTCGTAGTCGATATTCCTAGGAATATTTGAAGTCTGAACAAAATCTCTCTTTTTATTCTTTTCTTTATTATCCGATGCATCACAAACCAGTCTATAATATTGCGTCTAGTTATTGGATGGGTCTAGGTATCAGGGGAGCGGCTTTATCAGCTGCGATCTCATTATGGATATCATTCCTTATGTTGGCACTATATGTGAACTATTCTGAGAAATTCAAATATAATGGGAAGGACCTTCAACAGAATGCTTCAGATACATTCTCCCCTATATAAAATTGGCTATCCCGTCTGCAGTGATGTTATGGTAAGTTTTTTCTAGTGATCGTTATTCTGTTTAATGGGCATGTCCGATGGTTCATCTAAAAGATGTAATCGTCTGGCATTTTGAATAATTTCATATACTAAGATTTTTGTTCCTTGTTTTTCGTGTTCCCGCAGTTTAGAGTACTGGGCTTTTGAAATTCTGGTTTTACTTGCTGGATTGATGCCACACTCAGAAAATAGTACTTCACTGATTGCAGTGTGGTATAGTTCTCTGACTCTCTTTCTCCAGTTATCCAAGCCTACAAAGTTTGGATGTTCTTAATTCTTAATCATATACCTAACAATTGTAATTCTCTATGCAGCGTGAACACTGAAGCAGTTACTTTTATGATTACTTACGGTTTTAGTGCCGCAGTGAGGTATGTAATGTAGTTTGATAATATCTCCATTTTCTTAGCTCGTTTCTTGGTAAACAAAATCGTGTGTTTCGGTTATGTGCTGAAGTGGTTGAGATTTTATTGTTACAGTACAAGGGTTTCAAATGAGTTGGGAGCTGGGAATGCTGATGGTGTTAAGAATGTTGTCGCGGTGACTCTAAAGCTTTCTGTCCTTCTTGCTCTTATGGTTATTGTATCTTTGCTTTTCGGTCATGATCTATGGGCTAGTGCCTTCAGTGACATCCCTGATATAAGGAGGGAATTTGCTAATATGACCCCTTTGCTGGCCATCTCCATATTATTTGATTCAGCACAAGGTGTTTTATCAGGTGAGGTTCAATCCCTCAAGACTTGGATTTTTAAAGCTGTAGATAAGTCGCTTGCCTAGTGACATTTATTTTATTTTTTTTCTATTTTGCAGGGGTGTCAAGGGGATGTGGATGGCAACACTTGGCTGCTTGGACTAATTTGGGAGCTTTCTATATTGTTGGCATGCCTATAGCTGTTCTCCTTGCGTTTAAGTTTGCATTTTATGCAAAGGTGAGCTATTAGCACTTTTTTTTTTCGCTTTCTTTGGTATTCAAGAACTTCTTTAACCTTAGACTATCTAAAATGGGATAAGGTAAAAGCTAAAAAGTTAAAAGCTGAAGTTAGCCATAGATTTGGCTTTAGCAAGCCAACATTCGTAATGGGAAAAAAAATGTTATTCCACAGACTCTATATTAGAAGGAGTCTCATATTGGCTAGTTCTGAGATGAGTCCCATGCAGGCTCAATCTAAATCTAGCCCGGTAACCAAACCCTTTCTGAAAAGGTGTTTGAAAGACACTCCTTCTCGGAATGAGTCTGGTTATAAATGGAAATTGCCATTTTCAAATGCCAAATTTCAAATTTAGCATTTTAGTATAGCATATATGCTATAATTTAGTTTTAGCAGAGACATTGTGAGCAGAATTATATGCATATGCTATATTTTGGCAACATTGTGGATGGTCTTAGGACTTGTATCCCAATGGAACTGTTAAATTTAAAGAGTGAATATATGTAATAGACCCACCATACCTACTTGGGCATTCACTGAGAAGATATGTTTTTGCACTTCAAATTTTTATATTAACTAGCATATCTGTTGCAGGGATTATGGCTTGGCTTAATTTACGGGCTCTCTACCCAAGCTTCCATTCTTCTAGTGATAACATTGCGTATTAAATGGTTGGCACTGCAATTGTCAGTGACCAATGAGAAACACACCACAGTTCTGGTGTAGCAAGTCTACAGTTGGGAAGCCATCATTTTATATGAATAACACAAGTTCTATGGAAGGGATTATATTGGCTTGAAATCTGCAGATGTTAGAAGATATCATAACAGAAATCATTGTCTGAAAAGCGTCGATATATAAGTGGCTAAAATAACCGTATTTGACAGAGTTTGTGCAGACTAGAGATTTTGGTAGTTGGTTATTGGTGAATGTGATGAAGCTTGTTTGTTATTCCTCTTAGCTTCAAGGTGTAGATAAAATCTCTTTTGAGAGGGAATCATGTTGTTGCAGCAAAACAGGCATGTTTTTTTTATCAAAACCTTTTCTTTCTAATGTCTATCGTCCACGTATATTGTTGCATTTATTAATTCTTAATTTTATTCGTGTTCTTAATATATATCTTTTTGATCTCTTAAACAACTAGTAATGATTCAAAGGTGTTTTATTGCCTCTACACATCGACATCCTTGTTCTTTTAATCTACTTTTACGCGATATCTTGTTAAGAGGTGACTTGACACATATCAAGGTAAAGTTAGTGACCTAGAGAGCACCGGTTGTGCAAAATCATCCGAAACCTTAACTTGCGAACTTTAATTCTTAGAGTAAGAGCAATAATAAACATGTAATTTCAATACTAGTCTCAAGTCGGTTCTATTGTGAACAGGAGGGACGTTTCCTCATAATTACATTCATAGTCAGTAGTTTGGACCGAGTTGCTCGTCTACTGATATGGGGTTGGTACATTACAGTGACACTACTGAACTGAAGGCCACCTTTGCCGCTGTTCCCGATGAAATGGATGAGATTAATCTCCATGCCATGGGCGGTAAGCCAAGTCCAAAACCTCATCCAAGTACTACAACAGCTCCTCCAACAATTCCTAATACTGTTGCCACACTAATGACTACTAACTCAAGTTGAAGCTTTATGGTAGAATGGAATGTCATTGCGGAAAATGTAGCAACTGACTTGGAACAATAGGTTATGTACTGGAAGCCAACATACACGAATCTTTTTAAAAATACACCGTTTGCCAAATGACCCTAACATTATACAAGAAATCACATGGGCTTTAATGCATACATTGTATTGTTTTGAAACTTGATTAAGTTCAGGCATTAGCATTTGTGGAAGTATATTCTTTCTATCCATATTATAAGGAATAATAGTGTTTTTACCATCGGACAACCATACACAGTTTAGACATATAAAAGACGGTCCAGATACAACTACAGATACAATTAACGAAAATCTACATTTTGGATGTATAAATAACGGTCATGATTCATCTGAATGGGTATACAATTTGGCATGCTATCGAGATTGTGCCACCACATATATAGTTGCCTATAATAAAAGCCGGAAGAAAAACGCACTGATGAACTTAATGTCCCAACAGTTTCAAATCGAAGCTTATAAACGCAATGGAATGGAATCTCATAAACCTATGTGCATCAAGAAATCAGTGTAACCTATCGATTCATCCCAGGTACGACTCAATTAAGGTTCTTTTCTCTCAAATTTGGATTTTAATTTTTGATTTAACATTTCTGATTCACAATTTTTCTTTTCTTTTTTACCACTTTGCTACATAATTTGGGTACCAAACCCTATCGATCCATTATAATCCCAGGTCAATGGAATTAAACCTAAACCCTAACCTTTGGAGCTTAAAAGGAGTAGATTTAATGAAGAGAAGGGAAGAGAAGATAATCATTTTATTCATCCTTTGTTCTGCTGGATCAAGAGTGTTAAATCTTACGCAGAGTCATTAAAAAGTTTCCTTCCGATTTATTTATTAGGATCCCAGGTGCCAATTCCGAATTTGGCTGCAGCTAAGAACAATTTGATAAAATAGGTGCAAGAAGTGTAGAGCATAAGTGACAACAATTCATGAGAAGCAATGAGCTGCGGCTAAACCTTCCCCACTCAGTGAAATTGTAAGTTGAAATCTTTTTTTCGTTCTTCACTCTTTATTGTACTTGATGGGTTTCAATTAAGATGTTTATTTTTCTTTTCTTTTCTTTTTTTACAGATAAAACCACCAGATTGGAATGACTTTGTTGGAATCATCCGTATGATTAACTCAGCAATCTCACGCAGTTGCTGCTCTTGGGTACTTTAAGGGCACTTTAATCGTATTTTTCTATGTTGAGTTTTGTCATTTACCTTAAAGTAACAGGACACAACAGCAAAAGTTTTTCTTGTCGTGGTGAAAAACTGACCCAGTTGTAAGCCCTGCATCTACAAGATTCGCTTGGACGACTAAGAACTTTTCTTTTAGAAGAAATTTAAAGAGAGCAAAAGGCGTAGACGCAGAAAAAAGCAAAAGAAAACTCACTGAAACTGATAATGATAGTGATGACAACGCTAAAGAAAACTCCGATCCACACCAGGTAATTATTTCTTCTTTTTGTTTGATATTACTCTCTTGATTAGGGTTTTAGGGTTTTTGTTATATCTAAGTTACTTAGCATTTGGGTTTCATGTTATGTATAATGTTGTAATTGTGTTTACGAATGTGTTGATCATTTGAGAATTAACAACCTCTTAGAAAAGTTGAAATTGAGTATGTTACGGAGAACCTTGAATTTGGGGATGCTTACTCCGAGTTGAAGAGTGTCTTTGAGAAGTTTAACGTTAATGAAGCTGCTGATGCAGAGGTAATAAATTCATAGATTGGAATTGAGGTTTTATCCTTTTTATCAGTGTTTTCAATTTTCAGTTTTTGATTTGTTCTGGGTTCTAGATTTGGGGTTTGTGGTGTCATTTGTATAGGATAATGATAAGAAGCATGAAGAGGAGAAAAAGGTAATGAAGAAGAATGATGACTCTGATTCAGATGAAGAAGAAAAGCAAGATGCCAACCAGAACGAGAAATGAGGGGTTTCAAATAAAAAGAAGAAGGTATGTTGTTACTATTATGGTATAATCTTATTTATTTTATCTTTATTTCTTTCTTTTACATATGTTCTAATAATCCCTTACAAATGATATTTTGTGCAACATATTTTATCGGTTCATCCGGCTAATAAAATGTCATGCCTTTGTCTTTTCAGGCTTGGGTATTTCGATCAAGAAGATGCAAATTGAGATGGCAACATAATATGCATAATTGAATGAAAATTGAGACTTCGCTAAGTATTATATAAGGGATTCGGAACTCTATAACATAACGGTGATTATATTTTCAAATTGTTCGAATTTACGTACGAAAACTTCTAGACCAGAAAGAATTATTAAAAGTATAATTTAACAAGTGTGATTCTTTTTGGTGGATTCTGTTGTAACATCATCTTTCTATTGTTTTTGTTTTTTTTAAGACAGAATGAGTTAGCATACTTGCAGCATCCATTTAATTGTGGGTTCTCAAATCATAATTTGTCAAGATTCCTATTAGTGATAGGCATATAATTAATGTTTTTTGTATTGAGTTCATTCCGGTTTTTAGTTCCAGCTTTATGTTCTAAGATGTTTCCTATCTTATGCCTATCTTATACTCCCTCCGTCCTATTTTAGATGAAGGAGAAAAGTTTTTTTCAAGTCCCAAATTAGATGAAGGTTTTCATATTTTACCAAGTTTTTCCTTATTTGTCCCTGCATTGGAATCATACACTAGAAACAAAAAACTAGAAGATTTAAATATTTTAAGAATTATTATTAAGGGGTATATTTGGGAAAAACTTAGTCCCTCTCATTTTTCTTAATCTGCGTGAAAATACATAAACCTTCATCTAAACTGGGACAGAGGGAGTACCATATTCTTTCTCGCATGTCTTATAGGTGAGGGTTATTCTCTCCAAAGAAAATATGAGAATCCCACGTTGTAAGGTGAAAATAGATGCTCCTTATCTCTTTTCTGTTTTGATTTTGATTTTGTTGGCTACACAATTTTTATTTAATTTCACTTATTTACTGATTTTACTTATGATAATTGTGGTTTTTAGAGTTGGTTTCTTGATCTTCAATTTATTTCGACATGTTCTGATTTTCCAAGTTAGAATACGGGATGAATAATTTGATTTGTGTTTATTATTTATTGTTTTATTGCTTTGATGTATCTTAGTTCATATCAGTTACCGAATTATTATGAATCATTTATGCAGACATATCATTTATGTTCACGAAAATCATGCTGAATCACTTATGCAATCATATATGAGGACAAATCTTGGAGAAAGTTTGAAGATTGCAATGAACAAACCCAGGCTGATGCGACGATGACAGTAAGTTTTTCTGTTTAGGTATGTAACCATTTAGTACAATAACATATTCATGTTAATCTCAATAGGCCATATTGTTGAGCTTATTCATGGCTTGGGGAGCGATAGTTCCATAACTACCACCTTAAATTCACATAAATTGCCCACCTTAATTTCTACAGTTCGTATGGCTAAGTAGAGCCGTCCATGTTGGTGCATCCAGTGGGAGAAAAAAGTGCCTAAGCATGTCATAAATTTGTTGGTTATTGGCCTGGAGTATTGCCAAGACATGTATGTAGCATAGGGAAGTCACTGGGTCATTGTGTTCTTCTTGATTGTGGACTATGCATTTACGTGTGTTTGAATCTCTAAGGATATGAAAATATGGTCTTTAACTTTGTATTTGAATGTGTGCAGGAATGTAACCTTTGGTGCAACATAGTATAGTGCAAGAGCGATGTAACCTTTGGTGCAACAAGTGTACATCTAATTTTAACGCGTACTCAATATATAATCTCCTCAATGATTCGACACTAAAATTGTCAAGCCATTCAGGTGGTAAGTTATCTTTTGCTTCATTCATTTGTTATTTTTTGTTAAGCATGATATTGTCATCACTTTTTTTCTTTCTGTTTTTCTTTTTGCATCACTTGCTTGCTCCGATTACTGTTCGGTCGGTCTCAAAACTTGAACTTCCAACTTAGGTTCTGACTGTGTTATAATTAAGCTCTTTAGACTGGAAAAGTGTATGTTATGTGCCTCTACTGTGATTACTTATGAAAGTTTCCTATCTTTGATTAGGACTGATTTAGTTTTCATATAATCTGAATCAGTGTATTTGTCCTTTTCAGTTTTACATCACTGTATTTTGTCTAACTTCTCTTTCCTCAGTATCTCTGCTTTGTACATTAAATGGAAAACTTCCATTTTAGCATTAATTTGTGTTTAAAGTTTATCCATTCTGATAGTCACTCTAATCTGCCAAATGGGTTTCATGCAAACCCTTTACACGGTTCCATTTGTTTGGTTAAATTTTACTCAGCATAAGTCTGTTTAGGCCATTACTGTAAATATGAATGTAAGATTTGATATTATGTTTAGGCCCTGATACGTTTCCGAAGACAAGTATAACTCTAAATGAAATGAGAATGTAGGATATGCTGTATTGTTTAGATTGTCAAAATATGAAAAAATTTAAATAGCACCTCTGAAGGTTGTAAGACTTCTAATATCCTTAGATAGGCTGAAAAGGTTATAATTGAATTTGATAATTTTTTTGGTTCCTATGACCTATACTCGCCCTTAGAGAATTGAGTCAATTGGGTAGACGTTGTTTCCTACTAAAAATGTTCCATCGATCTCCAACGACCTACTAAAATCATCTTATATTGAAGTCAAAACCCTTAGCTAACAATCATCCTATGTTTCTCAGATCTTTGAAGTCGACATCCTTAGCTAATACTCATTCATATGTCATCTGTATAAATGAAAGATAATTTGTTAAACATAAGTTCAGGCATATCAAATGTTTGAACTGGATTTTGTGCATTTTTCAAATATAAAAATAAAAATGGTGTATGCCTTGGAATTCAGTAAAAAAAACATCCTTAACTAGGATTCAGAACTATGTTTTATGGAAGGCTTTCTTTTACTGGGTTGTGAAGATCATTTGCAATTAAGATATCAGTAATTTCTCCTTTTTCCAGTACCTACTTTTGTAACTTTCAAAATTGTTTTGAGATTGTCAGATAGTTTGGTATTACAGTCACAAACAAAATTGACTATTGCCTGTATTTTTCAAGTTCAGAGAACACTCTCGAAGATGCAGGAACAAGTCGCAGATTGTTGACATTGAACCTAAAGTGGAAAAATGAGAACCCTGACAAATTGGGCCTTGATCTTCAGAAGGTAACTATGGTTACAATTTACATAGATTTTACTCCATATCTGCACTAGATTTTTTTAAAAATTTGAACTATTCACTTTCATCCTTTATTTTTAGTATAAATGGAAAATACACCATAACAAAGAGATAATAAAAAAGGGTAGAAGCCGTTGACATAGCAACAAATTGATTTACAAGACAAGACTAAACGAAGGTGAGTAAGAAGGGAAAAACAGGAAGAGGATAGGTGATCAGAGAACAATCTCGACATTGATAGAGATTTGCTAGTTGATGGTAGTTTGAGGATATTGGCTTTAAATAGGGCGAGCAAAGAATACAAATAACATGGTTATTTAGACGACAAATTTGAGAAAGTAAGACGCAAGAAGTATTAAAGAAAAAGAAGAAAAGTATAGAATTTGGAAGGCTTACTTTGCAGGTGACATGGACTAGGAAGATGAAGAAGATGAGGTCCAAGAGAGACAGACACACATTCGGTTTATCTGGATCCTTATTGGCCTGAACTTGACCAGGAGAGGTGACAGGAATTTATTTAAGACAATCACTTTATGGAACCAAATAAAATTTGTAATAGTATACAAATTATTGTTAAATGTAAAAAAAATGAATAATATGTTTATGTACTTCCTGTGTTTTGTTCACTCCTTTCAATTAGAAGCCTGATATAGGGGTTCCAATATTGATTGAGGGGCTCCTCTAATAAGACGAAATAGGGACATTATGAAGTAAAATACAAAAACCTCTTATCCATAATATTTTCACAATACCCAAACCACTCCTCATTAGTAATCTTAATTACATTAATTAGTTAAGATTAATTTAAACTAATCATGATTAATTAAATATAATCTTTTACCTAATCAAATGATTTGAATTTTTTTTTTTTTGAATTTGTGTTTGGTGGAAAGAAAAACTTGATGAAATTTAAGAAAATTTTGTCGTTTTTTTTTAAACCCTAGATTTTGATTCAATCAACCATAGTAGCATTTAGATATCTCTAGATTAAACTCTTGATCTTTTTATGGCTCAAATTAGATGAAATCACGATTTGAAAGTTTGATTTTTTGTGATTCAGAGAAAGTTACGGTTGGGTTTCATGTCGAACCCAACCGTAACACCAAGAACATCCAGACTTACGGTTGGGTCTTGTTGAAAACCCAACCGTAACTGGAAGAAAATAAAGAACACCATTTCAACACAGAGTTACGGTTGGGTTTTGCCTTAAAACCCAACCGTAACTCATTCTTTTGAGCATTGGTTTTTGAGGTCAAATTTGAGTGTTAAAATCAAAATTTTGAAATTATTCAATCATTTTAACTAGATTAAAGGTAAATTGGGTCATTCAAACAAAGAAAAACCGAAAAACACAAAAATTTCGAGTTACGGTTGGGTTTTGCCTTAAAACCCAACCGTAACTCATCCTTTTGGGCATTGGTTTTTGAGGTCAAATTTGAGTGTTAAAATCAAAAATTTAAAATTATTCAATCATTTTAACTAGATTAAAGGTAAATTGGGTCATTCAAACAAAGAAAAACCGAAAAACACAAAAATTTCGAGTTACGGTTGGGTTTTGCCTTAAAACCCAACCGTAACTCATCCTTTTGGGCATTGGTTTTTGAGGTCAAATTTGAGTGTTAAAATCAAAAATTTAAAATTATTCAATCATTTTAACTAGATTAAAGGTAAATTGGGTCATTCAAACAAAGAAAAACCGAAAAACACAAAAATTAGACAATCCAGTTTTGAGTTCACAGTAGAATTTACAGTTGGGTTTTGGCTTATAACCCAACCGTAACTAATTCTGTTAGTTTTAGTGCATGTTTCATCATATAGTTAAGGGTGGGTTTTGCCTTGAAACCCAACCGTAACTAATCTTTAAACCCCAATTGTAAGATTATATAAATATATTTTGAGATTTTTTTCATTTCTATCTTGTAGAGAATTGAAAGACGGAGCTAACCCAAAAAAAATGAGGTCAATAGGACATCGTATAAAGGAGTTATGATCAAAACGGTGACATTTTTATTTGTATCCAAGAAGAATTACGGTTGGGTTGGGCCAATAAACCCAACCGTAACTCTGAGCATTTTGGGCCTCCAAGAGGCTAGAGTTACGGTTGGGTTTATTGGCCCAACCCAACCGTAATTCTTCTTGGATACAAATAAAAATGTCACCGTTTTGATCATAACTCCTTCATACGATGTCCGATTGACCTCATTTTTTTAGGTTAGCTCCGTCTTTCAATTCTCTACAAGATAGAAATGAAAAAATCTCAAAATATATTTATCTAATTTTACAATTGGGGTTTGAAGATTAGTTACGGTTGGGTGGTTGAAAACCTAACCGTAAATTTTAATTGAATCTTCATCTCCTACATTTGAAGTTACGGTTGGGTTTGTTTAATAACCCAACCGTAATATGAAGAACAAATTAGTTACGGTTGGGTTTGGTTGAAAACCCAACCGTAAATCTGGGCAAAAATGGTGTTCTTCGGTGTTCTTGGTGTTACGGTTGGGTTCGACATGAAACCCAACCGTAAGTTTCTCTGAACAACAAAAAATCAATCTTTCAAATCGTGATATCATCAAATTAGTTAGTGTAATTTAGTTTTATCCGGATTGTCATCACTACTACTTTCTACACATTTATTAGTATTCTTCATCACGAAATTGGGAGTTTAATCTGCGATAAAATTTTGATTCGATGGAGAAATTTGATTAAAATGGAGAAGGAGAAGATATGAAGGAGATGGAAAGATTTTAATTAAAGGACAAATTTATCTTTTTTTAATTGGATAAAGGGTAAAATGGACATTTAACTTTACCCCTAGGACGTCCTTAACGGAAAATTGGGTCACCTCGCCTCATAGAGGAGCCCCTCTATTGATATTGGAGCCCCTATATTTGGCTTCTTCAATTACTATTCTCATTATAGCACAACAATTTTCAATATCATTATATTTTTTATTTTAGTCAAGTAATGATAAGACAAATTTGGATTCAGCCATCAAACAGATTAAGGACAAAATCCAGTGATATATTTTTGGATAAATAATAAGCATAGGTAAAGAATATTTACCAATATTCATCAATCTATATCATCATCAATTAGTTGAACTGAAAATAAAGGAAATGGAGCACTAAACTAGATTTGCAGCTTGGCCATGATGCATAACAATATAGAGAATTTAACAAAAAATACTAGGTAAAATAAAGGAAACAAATCCATTTAAACAGTAAATATTAATACAAAATAATACTTATAGCGACAACAAACCAAGGATTGCGTAGTTACGATACGTGTTATATCATAGTTAAGAATATAAAGCACAACATATGTATAAAGGACGACTGAGATTTTGTTTGAGGAAAGAGAAAGAATGGTCAGGATTAAAAGATTTTTAAGGGTTATTGTTTAGGAAGAAGTGGTCAGGATTTGTTTGGGTTTTGGTAACCCCTATTGATCCAGATGTATCTGATTGATGTGTTTTTAGGGTGTCCACCTTTTCTTCGTAAGTGGAAATGAAGCCAAAAAATCGAAGAATTTCGTTATTTTTGTTTACTAAATGGAAAAGTAAAGTAAAGGTTTTCTTGATACTTTGGAAAGAATTAATTCGCTTCTGTTTGATTTAGGATATAATAAGTTCTTGATAAAGAAATGAATCATGAGTTCTCTTATATCCTTCAGACATGGGGCAGTTACAGTTAACGGTAGTTATCTAAGCTCTCACTTCAGACTTCCCTAAAGAATAAGATGTTTTTGGACTGATCAGCTTCTCCCTCACAAGGTAAATCCAATATTTTATTCTTATTATGTTATTGTGATAGCATTGATTCTCAATTCTATTTTTAGAGAGGAGTTTGTATCTTAGAAAAAAACAGTTGCATGTTATTCACAATCATCCTACAGTTTTGATCCATGTTTTATTTGAATCACTATTTTCGGACTACTGATCTCACTTTTAATCTTAATCAATTCAATAATGGATAAGGATAAGGTCGTACTACTGATCTCACTTTGTATCTTAATCAGTTCAAAGTTTTATGATCGGATTTATGAAATTTTTTTACAGGAGACTTTATGTTGTTCTAAAAAGGGTGCAAATTCAGAATTCTCTTCAAGTAGGTGTTAATCTTAAGTTTGGTGGTTTAATGCATGGAAGCTAAGGTTATATCTACTTAATCCTTTGTTGTTGTTTAGACTTACTTTCTGATTCATGTTTTCATTTCATTTTTGTCTGTTTAAATTTGGGGATTCATTAAAAAACAATTTGGAATATCAAATTCTGGTAGGTCTAGAAGTCTTGACCTTGATTAAGCTTAAGAGGGAAGCCAGATATCAGACATGTTGCAGCTCTTCTCTTATTCATTTGCTCTCTTAGTCAAAACTCCAGGCTCCATTATTTCTGTCATTTGCTAATCTCTTTTCATGCATTTTCTTGCCGATTGTCAATGATTTAATTTGGTGTATGACATGTTGTAGATTTTCTTTTATTAATTTGCTCTCTTTTTATGCAATCACGATTTAGTATCAGGTCAGGTGAATTATATATGACCTAGAACTATGCACCATGGATGAGTAGTTTTGGTTAGCTAGACAATCCTTCATTCTGGGTTGATCCAAAGTACGCATGGATTTCTTTAATATTTTTCTGCCTAGGTGCATGAGTGCCTCAACACGGCTATATCGAGCCAACTATAAGATCTTTGCATTTGAAATTATATCTTTCTAACTCAGCTTACTGTAAGATCAGTAATTCAAGAGTGTCTTGAACATGAACAAAGAGTACTTACCGAGTTTCTATAACTTACGTCTACTTGAAGTTATGTTGTCATAATGCGACACTTATATAGTTATATAGTCCCAACATGTTACACTCATCTCTTGGTATGTAGAAAAGCAGTTATACGATATATATTTGTTTACCAAAAGCTCCTTAAGCAACTGCTAACATAGATTTGTGTGTTCAATTTGACCCAGATGATTAATTATGTCTATTTTGATTGTCAGTATGAGTACAATGATTGGCTTGATGTTGAATTTGACAACCATTAACCCAATTAGAGTTGCAATTGGAGATGGTACATAAGACTCCATAAACTACTTACAGAGGAACTCAAAACACGGTTACCGCAATGATTGACATAAATGTTTTCTGGCAAGTTTAGAAAATGTAAAGGAAAGAACTGCGACATGCGAATCATCAACAACCCTTCTGCTGAGAAGTATGCGTTAAAGAGTTTCCTGTTGGAGACACCATACTTTGTGTTTATTATGGCAGCAAAATGGGCTCTTGATTTGTCATAAGGAATTCTGAGTTCCTCTGTAAGTTGTTGACCCAAATGCAAAGATTGGTAACTCATCTTTCCTTGGAACTATCAGTGAAGCTTTCTGTTGATTTTATACCTAAAGAAAGTTTGAGAATTTTATTCTTAATAACTATTTATATGATATTTCTTCTTTGAATAGGTGTAATCGTGCCATACGGCATTTAGAATCTATTATTGATTTTTGTGCATGTTTTTTTAATAGGATCTTTCCTCAAAGGTAATACTCTCATTTAGTTTACTTGTCCATGTCTTTAAAATTTTAACTACCAGTAGGATACCAATTTTGATTTTTCTTACTTTGGAATTACTGTAAGATGTTTGTGTCTTTATGTAATTCACATAACATTAGACGGTTAATAACATCAAGGATCTACTGTACATTCAACGTGAACTGTACTTTGATAATTGTACAAGTTCAAAGACATTGCACAATTATATTGGTCTTCGTAACTTTTTAATAGTCACAGCATATGCCCATTCAGTAGTGATATTAGTATTTTAATTGTTAGCTAAAGTTGTGATTTGTTTCGGCATACTTACAGATTTCTAATTTTCCTTGAGCATAAGTTGTATGGAGATAAAGTAAGAAACAACAATTTGAATTCACAGGTCAAAAAACCCATTCAAGCTTAGAACAGAGGTACAAATCAATATAATGATCTTGAATGTTAACTAGAAATTGAAGTTATAGGTTTATGCAGTCTTTGTTTCAAGGGAGAACAACTTACTGATGAGATTTGGTATTTGTCATTTCAGCAAAGAAAAAAGTACAAGAGGAGGTATTCATAAAGGAAGTACAGGGAATTTTTACAGAAGAGGAGAAGCAACGTATGCCGATTTTGTAAGGTCCATGGACAACATATTAACTAAAGGTATGCCAATATCCAATAAATATACTGAAAAGTATCACTTAGACCAGTCTATTTATTTTTTAAATTCTAATTTACATCAAATTTTTAGGCTTCTTAATGATCTTAACTACATGATTTTGAAGTAGATGTAGTATGAAAAATCGTTCATTACATAGTATCTACTTTGTTCGGTTGGGTATGGTATGAATGTTAGAGATGGACATATAAAGTTCACAATAGTAAATGGGGTCTTTCCGTGGGCGTATACTGTACTTTGGAACTTCGTCTATTCAAGTGTCAAAAAGCTTAAAACTTAGATGGATTGTAAGATTTAATTTACATAAGATGTTGTTAGTCTCAGTTTCAACCATCCTAAAAAAACACCAAACTCTGATTTATTATAAAGAATTGTTCTTCCCATATCCTATATTTTGATGTTATTGGCAGGGCCTAATTCAGTATGTCTTTGAGCTTCATGATGGATCTGGTATAGTTGTCACTGTTGGAAAGTATGCCACACCAAACCATATGAAAATCAATGGAAATAAAGTAGATCCTGACTTCAAAAGTGTCCCAGCTTTTATGAGTTACTATGAGCTATGTTCTATTTTTCACTGTTCATGACTCAAATTTGGTATGAACGGATGCTGTCTGGAAGTATCGCAGTGACTAAATTAAGTGTGTTGTGTTGTCAAAGTTCTTAATTTCGAACTACAACTTTTGACTTACTTACTAATTCCGTGGAAGGTAATTTTCCTGTTGCCTCCTACTCCTCATACACTTCGTACATCACAAATATAACTTCATATATATTAGACTCCTGTGTTCCACGTTTGTAAGAGAGGTTACCATGACACTACCGAGCAAAATTCTTCACCTCTGAAATGTAGAAAATATGTGGAAACTTGATCTTACTTCACTACTGACTTTAACCACCATTCATACCCAGATAACTACAAATGTACATTTATGATACACTCCAACTACTGCACTACCAACCCGGGAGAATGAAAACCTAGGTATCGCAATCATAGAATTTGTTGGAGCGGCATCAACATGCAACAATCCAGTAAGGCTCACATTTATCAAGATCAGGCAGTAAGGTATGTATTTGATCAAGAAATTTCCCGTTTCTAGAACTTTATAATTTAGCCAGAATGCCGCTTTTGCTTTAAATTTGTATAATTCATTTTTTTCGTAAATATGGTTAAAATCCAGCTTTAGAGCCAATATTAATTTTACCAGAGTAAGATTGTTTGTAATTTTACTTATATGTTGCGAGCCACAATATCTGGTAATATCTCCAAACATCTTTTGTTATTGTGTCCACTCAGTTATGCATTTAGCTGTTGGGTGCCTGAGCTCAAGAGTTTTTCAGTTATAGAGCATTTATTTTTTGGAGTATATAAATTTTTTTTTTTTCAGTTGCTAAAACCTTCTACTTCAGTTTCCACCTGTTTGCAGATATTGACAGAGGTGGAAGTTTATTATTTTGCAAAACTATGACCCGTTTAGGCCTGACGACTATCTGCAATAGCCAGTCACTAAGAACATAATGGAATTTTGGAACAAACGGCAAGCTTTGACATCTGAACTAGATACCTATTTGGTACAAAAATTATAGGCAAACATTGTCTGTAATGGTCTAGAGCCGAATATAGACAATGAGGCATCTGCGGCATCATTTTTCCAACTACTATCTAGATTTGATTTTTCCAACAAGGCATCTGGGGCATCATTTTTCTTAGAATGGTCTAGAGCCAATTCTCCTTAGTTTTTATTTTTACAATAATGAAGTAGAGTGTTTTTTTTTTTTTTTAATTTTGATTACAATGGGTTGTTTGTAATGAGAGTACTTTTGGTTGTGTGGTTTGTTATCCTCTTCTCTGCATGGGTGATTTTTTGCTTTCAGTATAGAAAAATTTACTTTGCCAAACATTGTCTTTATTTAATTCTTTGGATCAGGCATTACACTTGGAGCAGATCTTAAGGGATGCCCATGCTAACCCTTCAGTTCAGGGTATTTCCTGTGGGAAGCAAGGACTGCAGGCGAGATGTTATCGGATATGTTTGACAGATGAAAAATGCAACAACCTTCTAACTGGTGATTTGGTGGACCGACCGATTATTGAGTGGAAACCTTATAGCTCAGATGGTAAAATCGATAGTAACGGTGAGTTCAAGACTTCGCTTTTCCATGGGGATTTTGTTGTGACTATTTATCACCCATCCATGAAATCCACATTAATTAGGAGGTTCGAAGCGACAGCACCAGAAACTTCATCACAAAACTCAGAGGATACACTATCACCAAAGATACTACATGTGCAAGTTGATGTATGAGTTACAACAATGCCATTGCATTCATTCACAAGGGTGATATATGGTTTTGAAACACCGTAAGTTAGTGAAAACCAATCCAAAATTGTTGATGTACTTAATGCATTGTTATGTCAGGAAAGTACATAGATACGACATCCGCTCAGGATGTTATTGATGAGTGCAAAGCCGTTAAGGCTGCGATGACCACTCAAGGAAAAATGGTGGATTTATAGCGAAAGAAAAGCAAAGGTACATTTCATGTTGTCTTATTTGCCGCTACTTCAGGTTTCTAAAATTAGTTTAGACTTGATCCATCCCGATTAGTTTAACTTTCACAAATTCACTACACATTTCTTTGAGTTATTGTTGCTACTATTGTTGTAATATTAGGAATCACAAACAGGTCCTTAAAGCTTATTAGATTATTTTAGACAAATTGAGATTTTTGATACAGATAAGTACTGACATAGAACAAAAAATACTCAATTTACTAAATCATCAAAAGTGGATCACTTTAACCCTTTTGTTTGCAGCTTGGAGTGGATTAGAGGTGATAGAACTTTTTGTTTGCAACTTGGAGTGAAGTTAAGAGATTCCTTTCCCAGTGCCAAAAAAATGGATAAACACAGGTTTGTTATATGTTAACGTGTCTTTGACTTATGACAATTGTCCCAGACTCACCAAGAAATTTCTGAAGATTAAGGTAAAATGTACTTGATTGGAGATGAGCGTTATTTAGCCTGTTCTGTTGTGGACTCCTACTCCAGATGGATGACTATAATAGCTCAAATTTTGGTGATGGATCATAAGAGTCACTGGCTATGTTGTGAAAGCATCGGTAATTGCACTGAGGTGCTGAGTTCTCTGAGACTAGCATGTACGTTACTTTTGAAAGGCGAGATATACATTGCTTTGGATAAGTTTGAGTTGAGCATTTTCTTTTGCTGCAATTAGTGTTTGTAATTATGCAACGGAGAATGTGAAACAGAAAACTTAAGAATAAATTGAAAGAGAAGAACCATGAGTAAAGTTTAACAACCACTAAGTGCTTAGTATAAATCTATAATTTTTTTCTATACTAATTTTAGTAGTTCATTGGTACTATACTGAATAGTATTGAGTATCTTATGAGAGGAGATAGTTGGTTTAAAAATACCATCATTAGACTCCACTGAGTATTAGGGTATTAATAATCAGGTAATTACAATTAGTATGGATATGTCATTGTTATTTTTATAATATGGCGACGTTAGAAATGGAATGCAAAAATTAATTATGACTTAGAAATGACTATGAACTCATTTATTTGTAAACCTAACCAATTCAAACCATTAGCCATCTTAGTAAAAGTCATTGTTCTACATTAATCGGTACGAACACTAATATGATTAATTCAAATAAGTTAAGAAACTGATAATAGAACTAATTTAAAAAAAGTTGAGAAATTAACTATCAGATAACAAACCAGAACCCGTGCCGTTATTTCACGGGTTAAGCCCTAGTATGCTTATATAATACAGGTGATTGCTATTAGACTCAGCGGCTGACAGATCTTCCATCTCCATCCGGTGTAGATTTCTTGATTTGATCAAACTTCCTTCCGGTGTAGATTTCTTAATTTGATCAAACTTCATATGCGACGTGGGCGTCATAAATACAGCGTGTGTCTTAACTTCCCATCAATTTCTGAAACCATTTTTATTCCCTTCTGATGAAGATCAATCGAATGCGCCTTCTTCGTCTTCGCCAAAGAAAAAGAAGAAAAGCTCTGTAAAATCATTCTCATGATATACGGATTCCAATCGACTTATAAACCGTCTCAAGGAGGAATTGATCCTGTCAAATCAACTGCTATAAGATCGAACATTGTTGTTATTTTGATTCTTAAGAAGGAAAACTGGGGTTTGCAAATTTGGTGCGTCCTGCATTTGTTCAAATCAATTCTTCTTAAGGTAAGTTGGGTTTTTAATCTCTCACAAAAAATATAATTCCAGATAGTTATTGGGGTGTTAATTTCTCTCTCTCATTGTTTTATGTTTTAGATAATTTTGAGACTAATACAGGTTCACCTCCAAACAAAAACAATTCTTTCTTTTTTTCGTGTTTTTCATCTTCTTCTCTTCTCTTTCAGAAATTTCCGAAACCCTAATTCAATTAATTTATTAAATTAAGATTAGGGTTATTATTATGAGTATGGAAAGGATTGTAGGTGCAAAGTATAAGTTAGGAAGAAAGATCGGCAGTGGATCCTTTGGTGAAATCTATCTTGGTCAGTTTCACTTCTCCAATTTGATTTTGATATAAATTTGATTGATTTGTTGTGAATACGATCCTGATTATTTTTTTTAATGAATTTTACAGCTACACAGATTGATACAAATGAGATCTTTGCTGTTTAGATTGTAAGTATTGATTAATTGATTTCTCAAATTTGTAAATTTTATTTTGATTTATGCAGAAATTTGAGCTGAAATTTACGCATTTTTTACAGGAAAACAGCAAGACAAAGCACCCACAGCATATCCATCCAACAATAACGTGATAACATGTTAGGAAGAGTTGTCGTTTGCTAGGTCAGCATCCTAGATTTCAATTCAGCCCTATACTGAACTTTTCAATTTGTTATATCTATCATGCAAATGTATCTTCATTCATGTTTACCCCTTTCTTTCTCGATATCAAGTTCTATGTTCGATTGTGTTTTTGTCTCTTCAGTTGTTCGAATGGAGTATCAATTCAACCCCTTCAACACGTAAGTTCCTCCTATCTGCATATTGGAAATTGGGGAAATTGGTAGATCAGATTTTGTGGTTGTCGTTTCCATTATCAAATAATTGATTAACATAAGAGAGAAGGACCAAGTTTTTTAGATCTCAACAGACAAAAGAAGGACCAAATATTGGTCTTTATTAGATAAACTCCAACAGTAGGCTTTAGATGTGATTTTGTTTGTCTTTCGTTGTACCAGGAGCTTGGGATAAAGAACCTGCTATCTTTTATGTCATAGTTTTTATACTTACTACAAGATGTTATCAAGAGTTGAGTGGCCATTGGCAGATGAGCAAACTTGAATGTTGCTGCTGCAGGGGCTTGCACTCTCAAGGTGACACAGGGATGCGATCTTTCCCAACGCTATGACAGTTTTGTTTGGTTTCCTCGACATGGATCTTGCGATGCATATATGATACTTTTTATTGCACTTTTTATTGCTCTATGACGCATAATATATAAACAAGTAATCCAATGATTTTCCTTTTACAAGCATATCTCAACTTCTCATAGCAAATTTAAAGCCATTGGATTGAATTGTATTAATACATACGTTTCACATACTATATTTTGTTTCATATTGCTGCGCCACTTTGCTTTCATGGTATCGTATGGATTGCGCAATTTGTTTCTCAATTACCAGGAATAGGCTTCCATATCTGTCTAGGGAGTCCTCATGGTATCTAATTTCATGGGGATTATCTGGAAATCTCCATTTTACTTTGAGATATTTGAATGCATTATTGTACTAAATGTAAGTTGTATAAATGATTGTGTGTAATGTGAAATAAGATGCAATACTTGACTTAAGTAGATAGAATTCTACAACAAAATACTGGATTTTGTCAGGTCCACGAATCAATTTGGAAACAACATTACAGAGGATGGAATTGAATTCAAGATGACTTTCAATTCTAAAAATCATGGATTAAAGCTATAGCCAAAAACTTATGCTGGAAGAAGTTTGTAGAGGAAGGTGATACTGTTTTACAATTCGACACACATACTAATAATGTTCACTGTAAAATAAACCGTTAAGCCACCATTTTGCCAAGCTAATAATACTGATCAAGCCTGTTGCCGAATTTATTTCTTTTGTCTTTAAAAGTCAAATTTTCTTGCACTTTAGTTATTGTTCGAAATTGTTTGGGATTGTCATTTCAGGTACGCCAAAATTGACGCATCAGCTACTACTTTTTCATGAAAGCTTCTGAAGTTCAAATCAAATCAAGATAGTGCCAAAACGAGGGGAGAAATTCGCGAACAGGAGAATTTAGACCAGCTAAAGATGATACAAAACCAGTCCTTCGAGACCCTGTATGTATATTATCAATTTTCTTTAATTTGGGTTTTAGAAAATATTATATAGTGTTCATCCTTTTTTCTTTGCTTGTTGTGTATGGCAGACACTTATGTTTACCTAGGCTACAATATTCACAATCAATGCAAAATTTGTTAGTTACCTTTTATTTCACTAATTTTTACAAATTTTCACTAGCTTTATGTATTTTACAGCTATCATCGAACTCATTAGGTCAAGTATCCAGCTACCATCGAACTCATTAGGTCAAGATATCCACCAGTAGAATTTGGAGAATGTTTAGATCTGTAAGGTGCTAGGAAGAAAGTGATACCATCGCGATGGTAAGTATTATTTAGGCTATCTCATAACATGACAAGTAGAAGTATGTATCTGTTAGCTCATAGACACTGAAATCTTTTTTAGACACCATATTATTGATTAGTAATTTTTTGTGCTAGAGATGATTACATCGTACTTATTATTAAATTTCCAATGATATCAGTACAAAAATATCAAGTTTAAAATTTTGTGGAAACAAGTGGGTGTATCTAAACAGTTTTATCTCTTCTCATTGCAACTTCTTGCTTTCTTTAGGTCCACCATGGGAGGCTTAAGGAGGATGAGGCTAGGAGATATTTCCACCAGGTTATCAATGTTGTGGACTACTGTCACAGTAGAGGCGTCTACCACCAAGGCTTGAAGGTTCCACCAATTTCCCTTCTGTTTCAATGCTTATATTCTTCGACTGTTTCTGTAACTCCTGATCTATTTTCCTACTGTATATTTTCCATAATTTATAGTGTATGTATTCATGAAAAAAAGATTTAAACATAAACGTTTTTACCTAATTACAGAGGTATACAGAACAAATGGGCATTAGGAAAAATTTGGGAATTGTCTGCAAGGTAACATAATAATATACTTACATTTGCTAATCCATTCTAATTAGCTTTACATTTCTCCAGTATAATCCAATTGTAAAGTTGTTTTTGGTTTACAAATGATCAAGGAAGCATCGCTATATATAATCCAGCAAAAGCTGTTGAAATGGTGGATGAGAATACATATGTGTAGCTGACTCTGGCATTACCTCTAACACCATATGCATTTTCACTGCACAATGATAGAACAGAACCCATATCCCTTTTCAAGTTGCTGACAGTTTGAGCGTTAATGAAGTGTCCATGAAAGATATTTACCCTCAGTGAGACTGCATTAGCTAAATTTGCATGGATTATTTTCCATAAATGTATCGTGTCATGTGTGTATTGAGATAGAGATTACTTCTCAGACTTGGGTTCATTGAAAACAGTCGCAAGAATCTTCGTACCAGGTAAATCTACTTTATATATTTTGTGTTGTTCAGCTATGCGAGTTTATGGCTTGGGGATCTTATTCTAATAGTGAAAAGTTACTTTATTCAACAAATGTTATGATCCATGGAATAGTTTATTAGAATTTAAGTATTTCAAGATTTCTCTTCCGTTAGAAACGGTTACTTTTATTTCTTTTGAATTGTTGTCAAATGTCAAATGCAGGTGGGCCAACTTTGTCTTCTGCAAGTATAATCAATATCAAGGAGGAAGAAGGTATCAGGTAAAGTTTAGGTCCAAGTTGAAGGGACCAACTAGAGGAAGGATTAAGGGGATCCCCTGCAAGTAGCCGAACTCCAGAAGGAAGAAGTATAAGCAATGGGCGTTCGCATCGTCAATCCCTTGGCGAAGCAGATAACATTCCCTAATGGAATAAACCTGAACCATTCGCTCAATAAACCTATTGATGCCAGAGATAGTGGGGTTAACGACTTAAATGGGAGTCCTGACAGAAAACCCGGTGACTTTCCAATTGTTGATTCAGAAGACTCTGTCTCTGGAATATTGTATGACATGCTGCAAAAAGAGGTTATTGGCTTGAGGAAAGCTAGCCACGAAAAAGATCAGAGCCTAAAAGACAAGGATGATGCTATTGAGGTCAGTTTTCTTTCTGTAATGGATCATCGAAATTGATAATCTTACCACTGTTTTTTATTGAAATTGTACTGCCATCACAGTACTACCTCACTCTTACACCTTACTTTCACTATCTAGATCAAGAACATGGGACTTACTTTTACCTTTCAATGCTGTAATGAATAATATATTGTCAGCACAGGTTTTAAATCTTTAATTTGAGACCTCAATTCCACATATTTTTTAGTCTTCGCCTCATTGTTTAATATTTACGACCATGCAAACTCACTTTTGGTTTCAAATTGTGGTGGTTCAGATGTTAGGAAAGAATGTGGATACATTGACCAAGGCAATGGAGGTCGAGGCAAAGAAGATGAGAAGGGAAGTAGCTGTTATGGAAAAGGAGGTAGCTGCTATGTGCGTAGATAAAGAACATGAGAACGATCTAAACGACTTGGTGACTCGAAGGTTCTGCAAGCAGTTCTCAGTTGCTGCATGGGAGGTACATATCTTTTATTCTGAAAAATAATTGTCTGGATTCCATCTTAATGACATGCACATAGATAGCTTTAGTTTTCTTGGCTAAAATCTCGAAGGGTTCTGCAAGCAGTTCTCAGCTGCTGCCTGGGAGGTACTTATCTTTTATAGTCAAAAGTAATTGTGGGGATTCCATTTTAGTGACATGCACAAATAGATAGCTTCAGTTTTCGTTGATTAAAAACTTGAGAATAAATAGAGTTTTTCCATACTTCAAAAGTCCTTTTGATTCTAAATAAAAATTTCCGTGAAGCTATATCAGATGCTAAATTTTTTTTTCGCAACTTCGAATACTGTAGAAATGGGAATAGTTTGATGTGCCTGACATGATACATTTTTATTGCGGTGCCCTAGAAGTCTGATGCTAAAAAACCTTCTCGGCTTTATTGTGGTGCTTTTTGGTTTGCAAGAATCGAAAAGTATTATTACCCATTTTGATTTCCTTAATTTTTAAACGTTCTGAATACAGATGTGGTTGGTTTTTTTAAGAACAATTACCAACATCAAGGTGCTGCAGAGGCCCGGTGGGGATCCTTGTTGAATGCTTGCAGAACACTTCAGACTTTGGAATTATTATAGTGTGAAATAAACACTTCATACTTCGGAATTATTTTTATTTTGCTGTATGTCTTCAGCTTGAGTCCATGTTTGTCTTCGTGCATTAGGAATATTGCACATATTAGTTGTACCCCTACAAATGTCTTCAGTTTTTTATACAGTTCATGTGTTTTCTATGTAACCAGGACATAACCATCTGAGTTATACGGATCCCATGGCTGGACCTTCTGGGCACCCCTCACTGTTTAAACTAACCCCTGATTTATGTGCACGAGTATGAATCTGTGGCGCAATGGTAGAGCATCTGATTCCATGTCAAAAGGTTGTGTTTGAATCACGTCAGGTTCACTGCGCCTTTAACCAAAATAAATTAGATACTGGAGTTGAGACAATTCTGGACCTTTTAGTTATATTAAGCTACAAAAGGTCCAGATGATTAAACTACTGTGCTGACGGTCCTGATTTTTGGCAGTTGCACACCCGATTGTTATTAATTACCACTAACAATAGCGTTGTTCTCCTGATGGTATATGTAGTTGGAAAGAAATTAGACTGTTCAGGTATGTTAGTTATTTTGTCCTATCTCTTACTCCCTCCGATGTTAAAAAAAGTGTTACTATTATTTTCCAATTTGATCTATTTTTAGATTTAAATTAAAAAACGATAGTAACTCTTTTCTATATTTTTCTAAAATCAAAGGGAGTATTATATTTTATTTAGTTTATTATGTGAAACTATATAGAAATTTTTTGTCTAAACTACATCAACTCCTTTTATGGTTTTTTCGTTCGTGGTAACAAACTTTATTATTAAGGTTGGAGATAACAGTGAGGAGCGTGGAGGTTTTCTGTAATTGATATAACTTTAGTGGTGACGTTGAAAACTTATTATACTTATACATTGTTTTTGTTTTTATTTTTTTTATACTATACATTATTATTTGCAGCTAAACTATAGATTGTACTGAAGTTTTAATGGGCAAGTGGAATAGTTGCACCCACTTTCCCTGGACTGTCTCCGCCCCTGTATTCAGTTATTAAAGAAATAAGATGTTTGTGCTGGATGCAACAATGAAAAATGAGATAACCAAATAAACACTATAATTCTATTTTCATAAGGAGAAATACAAACGATAAAATCATGTTAAAAAAATAATTTTATAAAATCAGATTATTTTGATAATAAAATCGAAAATGAAATTTAAAAAACCAGGATTGTGAAAAATACACTATATAGAAAATAAAATATTATAGAAAAAACTTCCAAAGTGACATTAAATTGTAACATCAACAACTCAAATCTTTGATTAGGACATTGGCTTTTACAAGCCATTATATAGCATTTGCATACTACTTTTTATAGGTGGTTAGTATACGTATACATGTAGTGGTTGGCAATTTATACCGGGTACATTAATATTTACATATACCTATAAATGTTTGGTAGTTTGTGAATGATATATTGAGTTTTCTTTAACTATTTTGAGTAATTTATTATCTATGTATGATGTCTAAAGTTTATAATATTGGTTATGAATCGATGGTACAGAAAGAAATACAAAATTTTCGTGTTGTATACAAGGATATTGATAATAGGATGAGTAGGTAAACTAAGAACACGATGGATGAGTAAGGCGAGCAAATGATTCATGTTAGTTCGCAACCTTTCCACAGCCCACCCAAGCATCCACAGTAGAATATTGGTGGTTACATAAAAAAACATATTCCATAGATTAGAATACTGTAAAATAGTCCGTGTCGTTGCGACACGGATACTACCTTAGTATATACTTTTTCCATTTCTGAAAAGAGTTACTATTATTTTTTTTAATTTGACCTATTTTTAGGCTAAAATGAAAAAGTGATAGTAATATTTTTTCAGAAACGGAGGTAATATATGATACTAGATTGATGTCCGTGCTGCACACCGGGCATCATGGGGTTTGATGGATCTTAGTGACCCGAAATGTAAAGTTCGACCCTGTAGGAGGTAGTGGGCCGAAGTGGAAATGTTGGGCCCTGTAGGAAGTGTTCTTATTCTGTTTGTAAAGGGGTTTAAACAAATCTGTTTTTTTTAAACAGGTTTCGTTAGAGTAGCAGTACAATTCCTTTTCCAACATTCAAAATCCCTAATTCCTTTTCCAACAAATCTC
The DNA here is from genome assembly GCA_023531435.1 of Papaver californicum. Taxonomy (NCBI): domain Eukaryota; kingdom Viridiplantae; phylum Streptophyta; class Magnoliopsida; order Ranunculales; family Papaveraceae; genus Papaver; species Papaver californicum. Next base: position 2,004,762 of record JAJJMC010021281.1, on the reverse strand, counting down.
TATCTCGTGTAGCTCTCACTCCAAATGCCTAAATCCCTAATTACTTTCTTTCAATCCATGCGCCACTGTCATCTAATTCATGTTCCACATCGTTTCATCACCATTAGTCCTTTCATTTATTGGGTAAATGCGATTAGCTTTCATTTGATTTAGATTTTAGACTGTAAACTAGATTGGTACCCGTGTTACATACATGGTATAGTTGCAGTATTTTTTTTTAATGTTTTACTTATGAAAACTGACACTTGCCCGCTTTTTCTATATACCCTCCAACAAAGATTTTCATCTTATTATGAGAAATCTCGCTATTGTTCCAAACTTTTGTGTTCATCTTTGAGTATACAAATAATGATTATGAAAATTGATAGTTGTTTGTACCCTTTTAATAAACCTTAATAGGGATGTTATCATTTAGTAGATTAAAATCGGAGGATGCTGGTGAGTTTATAATATATTTATCTTCATTTAACTGATAAAAAAAATGTTGTTTTCTTGGAAACTTTTACTGGGGAACTTGTTATTGTACTCATATTTGATGTAGATATGAAGACGACTATTATCTCGCCTAGCTACGCACCGGGCACATACGATGGGAATTGCCCCATTCGGTGAGGTGGGTCTTCGCCCTGCAATTTTAGTAGGGATCACAATTAACAACTACAGTGTATAATGAAAATACCAATTATCATTTAGTAGATTAACAATTTGAACCAAATTCACCAATTACTACTATTTAAAATGTTGGAGATTAAGAAACCGTCTTTAAGAAAATACTTTTAAAAAATTATTACAACAAATTTTGAAGATTATGCCATCTTAAACTCCACATAAATTTAATCATTCCAGGACCCATTCAAAAATCAATACAAATAAATGATCATGCAAAGGTGTGTAGACTCTGACCCATTAGATGCAACACAACTTTGTATCTTTAATTACTATAACCAACTTCGTATTTGGTGAGGTGGGGCTTTTCCCCGCATCCGTCTCAAAAGGGATGACAATTAACAACTGCAAAGCACAACTTTGTATCTTTAGTTAGTATCACCAACTTCGTATTTGGTGAGGCGGGGCTTCAACCCGCACCCGTCTCATAAGGGATCTCAATTATCAATTGTAAAACACAACTTTGTATCTTTAATTAGTATCACCAACTTCGTATTTGGTGAGGCGGGGCTTCGTCCCGCACCCGTCTCAGAAGGGATCCCAAATAACAACTGTAGTGTATACTGAGAACACCAATTATCATTTAGTAGATCACGATTTGAACCAAATTCACCAATTACGTAATGTTTAAAGTGTTGGAGATTAAGAAATCCTCTTTAAAAAAATGCTTTTGAAAAATTATTACATCCATCATCAGTGAAATCAAACAAATTTTGAAGATTATAACATCTTAAACTCCACATAAATTTAACCATTTCACTCACTATATAATTGTGTCAATATTTGAGTATGAATGTTCATCCTCACTATTCATCATCATAAATTATTACTGTATTACCTTATCTTCCTTTTTCTTTGTAGTTTTCTTTAACCTTTTTCTTTAGATTTATTAGTTTGTTCTGTTTAAATCTTTTTCCTATTTTGTTCCCCCAACCTTTAATCTATAAAAAATAATCTATAAGAAATCCTTCTGACACATTTCTTCCACCATGCATATGTTTGGATCTCTTGGGAAATCACATAATACATACTTAAACTTAAGGAGACTATTCTTACATTCCCTCTTCATTGCTCTCTAATTCGTGTTGCTGGTACTTTTTTGTGATTCTCAAATAATGTGAATACTTTTCAAATAAAGTGTTACTGAAGATGGGATAAATATAAATACTTTTCAAATAAGAAACTAAAATCCTTATAAATTATAATTTTTACACAATTATTGTTAACATTGTATTCCAAGAAAAATCTAAAACCCACCGGATAAGAAACCATTTCTTATGTTGCAAACTCAACAACATGCCCTTTGAAACGTCCATTTTCATAGGTTGTAAAGTGAACATTAACAACTTCACCATTTTCTTTTAAGTACTTATCACTAAGCAATTTCTGCTCAAGATAAAAATAGCTTGACCACAGATAGGCTGCAAAAAAAATAGAGAATCAACTTCATTTCAATAATATTTTCAGAAATCAAACATTTAATCATAGTAATCAGTTTGAAACCTATCAACCAAAACCGATCTTTATATTTAGAAAAAATGGAAACTTACAGCAAAGGTTTTATTTTGTTCGTCATAGAGATCTGTAGATGATACAACTGCAACAAATAGGCAATATGAATCCAGACTACACAACCAGGAATCTGCAATAAGCAAGAGTTGAAGATAAGTTTGACCATCCACTGTAAAATTAGCCGTTATGAAATAAAATCAAAATCTAAGTGGAGCATATAAGAAAACTAAAAAACATAATTTTTTGTGCCCAAAATTTTCTACAATTCGATGTTAAACAATAAATAAAATTTCAATCATATATTTTTAGGTAGTATGTCCCATATATAAAGCTCTGTCCTATATAAGATCTCTTATTCTTTCTGTTGTTACTTGTGAAAACATAAAAGAGAATTCACCATTTCACCACAGAGAACATATCAGTGATAAAAACACACCTCATGAGCCAATTAGACCATCTACTGTATATATAAGAAAACATACATACAAAGGTATTGTAAAAATGCAAGCAGAGAAAGCTAACTCAAATCCATCCAATTATTCTAACATGCCATGAAACAATCCAACCAAGGCATTTTGTTTATAAAAATTACCTGAATTAATTTTGGAAGCAAAATAATATAAAGACGATAAAGCAAATTCAACTTACTAAAAGTCTGAAAAGGTTTTCAGGATATTTTAAGTGTAAAAAGATGTAGTGGTGATGGTAAGTGTAGGCATGCGCGGTATATAATCCATCACCGCAACAAAACAATAACAAAGATATATACTCAACTGAAGAGGATCAATCAACAGTCATCATGAAAGGTAGGGACGGAGGCAGGACTTGTGAAGTTACAACCTTTTTGTTTCATAAAGGACAAACTATGTGCCACTACAACCTTTTTGTCATCATAATGTTTCATCATAATTTGTTTAGTATATATCTTCCTAAGTGAAACAATTAACAGTCATCATAATTTGTCTTTGAATCTTTATGCAAGCTTTTATGGGATCAAGTACTTGAATTCTACTCTACCTATCCCATAAAAGCATAACGCTAGAATGGTTCTAGAATTGTATAAAATCATTTGTTTTCGTTATAACATAGTACAAAAGGATAAAAGATAAAAAGAGAGAAAATACCTTACGAAAAATTTCTGTTACAGGACCATCATTTTCAGATGCATGATAGACACATTTTAGTGTCTAAATTGCACCTTAATTTCTAGTGAGTTAGTATTCGATTTTGTGTCTATTACGTGTTTTTATGCTTTTGTAGGTACATTAGAAGAATAAAGATTTGTGGAAAAATTGGCTCAAAAAGTGTTAAAGGCACCCGGGAAAATGGATCAAGGCACCCACACTTTGGATTGGGGCACCCTTGGATCGGGCTGAGCTGGATCGGGCCAACTCAGCGGGTCAACTCGGCTGGATCGGGCTGACTCATCGGGATCGTCGGAGAAGCTGCTGTGTACGCTGTTCAATCAATTTTCGAGTTGTTTTCGGCTCCAAAACGTCCCACACGCTAGAAGATATCTCATACAAGTCATAACACGTGAATAGATAGCAAAGAATGCCGAGAAATCTGCTCGGGAATGTGATTTTGGCCGGAAAAAGGAATCACTCTTTGATTCGGATTTGGGAAGATTCTAGAGTGTTTTGGAGAATTCTATTAGGTTTAGAACTCTCCCTAGGGTTTCTACAACCTATATAAACCAAGAGAAGCCAAGAAAAAGGGGAGAAAAAGCCTAGAGATCGATTCCGTCAATTTTCGGTCACTTCCGGTGATCGCCGGTCACTGCTGCTGCACCGGCCGGCGTGTTCTTCATCCCATCGCTGCCGAAGAAGAAGACTAAGCAACATATATATCTGTTGCTGATTCAAACTGCTCTGTTGCCTTAGATTTCAGACCTTTGTTGCTTAGAATACTTTCTGTTACAGCTGAACCCTCTCTTGCAACATTTATAAACGTATCTGTTCAGCTGTTGCACTATTATTTCACCTTGTAATCAACTTTTTGAGCAATGAGAAGATCTTTTGAGCAAGTTTTCTTCACCATGGGCTAAGTTTATTTACTGGGATGATGGATAAGGTACTTTTCTCAATTTTATGTGATTTAATTATTTTCTAATAATTATTTATAATTCTTTTGTTATTAGAATTGCATAGTTTTAAATAGTGAAAACGGTTTTCTTTCAACAGTTGTGCTTTTGCTTGATGGATTATGCTTAGTTAATTAATTTTGATAGTCCATGCTTGTGATTTACCTCTGTTTGTTAGCCTAATAAAACCAATTTTGGCAATTACTTGTGCTTCAATTAATTTAATAAGAATTATCTGATTAATCACATAGGTTGTTAGAATTACCTGATTCCTGATTCCTAGTCCTTTTAAAATTATTCAAAAATCATCTTTAGGTTATTTAGTCTTTTTCTTAATCCTGGAATTTTCTAGAGTTAATTAGAATCATTATTTTCTAAAATCATTACCTTCACAAGTTCGAGAATCGAACCTCTTTTTACCACTATATAAAATCACATCAATGCACTCAGAAAATTAGGTATTTCCTGTTCTGAAATCACAAACAGGATCAATCACAAAGCAAAAAAAATAATCAGAGATTCAAAAATTGACAGCTCTTTGGATTCATTTTTCACAGTCATATTCGTCCCCTTTCCTCCATATATCTGAAATCAATATCCAATGCTCATTAAGTTTACTTTACCCTCCAATCTTTTGCTTTGTCCCTATTGGATATATCTTTATCTCATCAGGACTACTGCCGATCTTCAAGTTGTACATATGAAAAATATATTACAGGAATACATATGATAATACAAAAATTGAATGACTGGGTACATTGATCATTAAGAGATATTATGATGGCATGAGTTACACTCAATCCATGGATATGGTATAGGAAGACATGGATCACGGGTTGATACTATCCCATAAGTAGTTAGTAACAAACATAATTTCTCCAGTGATAACTAATCATTCGACCAAACAGGAAACAAATGTTAAAGAGATGCCATCCGCAGTGAAATAGAAACCAAAATATAAAAGTAATTTAAGATTAATAACATCGTTTGAATTCGTTTGTGCCAGAAATGTTCTTGCACCTCTTTAGAAAATAGAGAAACATAATTTTGGTTCCTTATACCATCTTGTCGTAGCATAATCCTGCAATCAATGTGGAACACAGGAAAAAAAAAACAACATCGTTGCAGGTCAAAACTTATCAGGACCCAAAACTTAATTTTGGTTTTCCTTCCTACTTCTCCTAAAATTGCTTTTGGCAATAACTACATTTTTAACATTCATGGTGTGAACACCATCAGTGTTTGGAGCTTCAATAGGAGCGTTAATCTTGATATTGTATGCCTCAAAACCATCCAAACCCATTAGAGCTACATGAAACATTTCAGGTAAAAATTTGAATTAATAAAACTCATTGCTAAATATCTGGAAATCATAAATAAATAATAATAAAAAGTAACATGATTAAATGTTTATTGGTTAACTCACTATTGCTGAGAGCTAACTCATTTGTGTCTTAAACCCACTCATGATACCTTCCTAAGAGACAACAAACTATAACCTACAAAAACAAAATTTTTGGAAACCACAATTTAATGATGATACAAAGTAATATGATTAATGTTTTTGTCAAGATTTTAACCAACACATCAGTAAAAGTAAACATCTTAATTTAAAAGGAGAGATTTTATACTTATTCTGCATTACCATCATTCCAAACCTAACAACGAAATGAGTCCTCAACTCAGCCTACATCTGTTTTCTTTTTTCTTGCAACATAAAAATAAAACTTTGAATACCCAAAGTTTACTGATCTAACAAATCAAACAATAATATTAATAAGAAGTTGACAAACCTTCTTAAGATAAACTAAATCATAACCTACAAAATCAGAAAAACAAATTTTTTTAGATGAATTCAATGAGAAAAAAAATAATAACAATAAACATATGAATAATCCAAATTGTAATGATTAGAATAAGAGAAAATAAGCATAATATAACGCCATTAATATAACCTGATGATTCCTCGTCTCCACCACCAATTGAGAAGCCTAACCCAACCATCCGAGAGATCTAAACCAAAGCCTACAAAATAGAAAAAAAATCTGATTTTGGTCAAAAAAAATAAGAATGATGTAAAGAGAGATGATGATGGTTAGGGTTGATTCTAAATATATTCACATGAATAGAGTCCCAGCCGTTGAATCAATAGATGATTATTTATTGTCTTAAATTGGTAAATGAGTATTGTGGCTGTCATAAAATTACCTCCTAAACATTTGAGAGATATACAAAGACTTCCAATAATCAAATAATCATAGGTTGTACAGATTAAAAATGAAGTTCTTAAATTATTCTAAATATATAATAAAAGGGTTAAACTTTAGTTTCAAAACTGGAAACTGAACATACTCTTTTGATTTCAAAAATCTTTCTGAACCATTTTAGTGTTGGTCAAACAATAATCTCATACTTTTTACATATATTCTGATTCCAATCATGGTCGACCTTCATAGGAAACCATTGAAATGTCAAGAAACAATGAACAAAAATTATATGACCTATATATCTATACGGTAGAAATAAAATGTAGGATTCGTACTTTCTAATGAGAACATACCAACACTAAAACTAATTGCAAAGAATCCTAAGAAGGACTAATTAATGTCAAAAGATCTCCAATTTTTTGTGAAGAAGAACACATATTCTTGCAAACACATTTTTTTTTACTATTTCCCCTAAAATCTCCAAAAAAAGAAAAAAAAAAGAAAAAGAAGATATCCCTCCTTTAAAACTCTAAGTGGTATGAGCCTCCACATTCAATGGTAATGAAACTCACTTTCCCCATTGGCCGAGAGAGAGCCTTTGAGCATCGGTGATTCTGGAAGGACACATGGCGTCTCACGATTGGTTAAAACAATTGTTGGTTATATAAACCCCTCACACGAGTAGTTGTTCGACATAAATATTATTACACCATCTTTACACCAAATACTTAGATGTACCGGGTTAGCGTGACCTGCAGTGGGAAATGTCTACTTCTTATCCACGATTGACATTTTATTTTAAACCATCCAACGGATCAGATTCTCTTCCCTATACACATCCTTACCCCTAACCTTAACTCTTATTTTAGATCGACTTCCTTTTTCCATTTCTGTCGTTGATGGATTTCTTTCTCTCTTCCCTCTTCCATTGAACTGGTAATCAATTTTTCTCAGGTTACTAATCACTTCATGTTTTCGGTCATCCTTTTTGTTTAGGATTCGTACTTACTATCTTATACGCTAAAAACCCTAACCATCTCATTCTTTTTACATGTCTCTCTTTTTTTTTCTCCTGCATCTCTATCTTCGTTCTTCGACGGTTTGTATATTTCTTCTTCGTATTTTCTAACGGGTAAAACTACTTGTAATTTATCTATCTTTGATTAAGGAAGTTTTCATTTTTTTTCTCCTGCATATCTATCTTCGTTCTTCGATGTTTTGTATATTTCTTCTTCGTATTTTCTAACGGGTAAAACTACTTGTAATTTATCTATCTTTGATTAAGGAAGTTTTGATTATATTAGTGATCTATTTAAATGCGTATTTATGGTTTTGTTCGGGGTCTTTTAAATGGGCATGCTATGACTTGATTGCGATATCGATGTAATAGCTGTTGATGTTGTTAGCAATATATTGAGCCCTATATATGACTATTTATATGTAATAATGATTGGTAAGGTTTTATATTTATTATCTTATAAATGATGTTTTGTCTGAGATTATATTGGCTTTCGTTCTATCAAATGTATCCATATACCAATTTTTTATATATATTCTCAATGAAAATTGAAGGTTTAACTATTTTGTTATTCCCCTGATTGGGTTTCCCTATACTGTAGAAATGAAATGTAGGATTCGTACTTTCTAATGAGAACATACCAACAGTAAAACTAATTGCAAAGAACCCTAAGAAGGACTAATTAATGTTAAAAGATCTCTGATTTTTTGGGAAGAAGAACACATATTCTTGCAAACACAAAATTTTACTAGTTTCCCTAAAATCCCAAAAAAAGAAGAAGAAGAAGAAGAAGACATTGGTATGATAGTACCTGGAGTTTTCCATTTTGATGCCCATACCACAAATCAACTCTTAACCCTTTCTTGATCAGAGAAAATATAGTAACCCTACTGATCAAAAAAAATAAAATACATGGAAACCCTATTAGGGGAAGAACAAAATAGTTAAACCTTTAATTTTCATTGAGAATATAAAAAATAATTCGTATATAGATGCATTTGATAGAACGAAAGTCAATATAATCCTAGATAAAACATCATTTATAAGATAATAAATATAAAACCTTACCAATCATTATTACATAAAAATAGTCATATACAGGGCTCAATATATTACTAACTACATCAACAACTGCTACATCGACATCGCCATCAACTCATAACATGCCCATTTAAAAGACCCAAACAAAACCATAAATCCGCATTTAAATAGATCAGTAATACAATCAAAACTTCCTTAATCAAAGACAGATAAGTTGTAAGTAGTTTTACCCGTTAACAAATACGAAGATGAAACATACAAACCGTCGAAGAACGAAGATAGAGAGGCAGGAGAAAAAAAAAAGAAACAGGTGAAAAGAAGGAGATGGTTAGGGTTTTTAGCGTATAAGATAGTAAGTACGAATCCTAAACAGAAAGGATGACCGAAGACATGAGGTGATTATTAACCTGAGAAAAGTTGATTACCGGTTCAATGGAAGAGGGAAGAGAGAAAGGAATCCATCAACGACAGAAATGGAAAACGGAAGTTGATCTAAAATAAGAGTTAGGGTTAGGGGTAAAGATGTGTATAGGGAAGAGAATCTGATCCGTTGGATGGTTTAAAATAAAATATCAACCGTCGATTAGAAGTAGATATTTCCCACTACAGGTCACGCTAACCCGGTACATCTAAGTATTTGGTGTAAAGATGATGTGATAATATTTATGTCGAACAACTATTCGTGTGAGGGGTTTATATAACCCATAATTGTGTTAACCTATCGTGAGCTGCCACATGTCCTTCCCAGTATCACCTATGCCCCAAGACCATTTCTCGACCAATGGGGAGAGTGGGTCTCATTACCATTGAATATAGAGGCTCATACTACTTAGAGTTTTAAAGGAATGATTTAAAATCTCGAACTTATATATACCCAAGAGCTATGTTTGCTATTATGGGTAGTTTCTCAAATTCATTTGTTTTTTTTGTCTTTGTTGCAGAAAGCCCATGAATCAATTGTAGTAGAAAATGACACACAAAAAGGGTTTATACTTTTTATTGTGTTTTCATATCAATTATAAATACAGAAAGTTCAAACTTACCGGTTCATTTAGACTCGTATGTAAACTCTAATTATTTTAAAATAGATTAAAATGAAAAAAATGATAGTATCTTTTTTATTAGGACGGAAGTAATATTTTCTCTCCAAATTTACGCTCCTCCTAATCTTAAGTGTCACTTTCTACAAAATCCTAAAATTATGACCTCTTTTGGATGAATATATTAATAGGTAGCGAATGTGAAAGATTAATAGGTAGCGAATGTGAAGCCATGTAGAATAAAAAGGAAAGTGGTGAAATCAGAGGTGTTTAGGAAAATGAATAGCATTTTGGGTATTTTCTCCTGTACAAAAGATCAATTGTTTATTAATCTATAAATTATGGGTCTTCGCAATATTATTTAGATAGCATTAAACATGGGATTATATGGCCCATTTCCACCATTAGCCCCACCATAGATTAGCTACACTGCTCATGTTTTTCTGCTCGAAAAATATGTCCCTTGATTATTCACTTCATATTGTATCATCAACTTATCTGCTAGATTATCTGCTAGTTTAGTATGTTTTATATTTCATATTCACTATGTACACAAACATATACAGTGTATGTTAAACAATAAGGGTAAAAGAAAACATAAAAGAGACTGAACAAGGAGAGGTATAGAGTTTTAATTTTATTAACTCCTTATCTTTTTGTATCAGTTTACAACTAATACAATACGGGTATATATACTGATGGAATGTAGTAATTAGCCATCACTCTGTATTAACATAATGTGACATGTTTATACTTTTGTGTCGTGCGTGTGTTATAGAGAGTGTGACCCATAGAATATGGACATCCACACATATTTATACATAACACTCCTCCTTGGATGATCACTATTTTAGTATCGTTGCTTTATCTGAGAACTTTACCGGTAAAATTTAATGGGACAAAGCTCCGGCGAAAGAAAATAGTCCAATAAAACCTATTACCTCGTCAAAACCTTACCAGAAAAATTGGCAAAGGAAAAATTGTAAAATACTTGAACCTTGGCATCGATCGATAGGAATTTGTTGTCTCGATAAAGCTTTGATAGGAAAACCACTTGGGATAAAATCCATACACTTAAAGCTCATGTTGATATTGACGATGCTGATCATTTTTCTTTGTTAAAATGTTTTCAGGAAAAACGTGTGTGGTAAAAACCTAAAGCAGATAATACAAGCAGTTATCTGATAACTTCGTCTCAAAAAACTCTATGGGTATACATCTTTTTAGATGATGATCACCGTTATAAGATTGTAATCTCATTAAAAATCTCGCCAGGAAAACCCAGAGGGACAAAACCTGAATGTAGAAAAACATGAGTACTTAGAACAATGATAGATCCGCAGATGTTGTCTCGTTAAAACCTTTCAGGTAAAACCAGAGGGAAAAAAACCAGGACGAAGGAAAAAGAGTATAACATTTCTAACTGCGGATAGCAGTGGACTCGCATGCCTCATTAAAACCTTGACAAGAAAAATCCAGTGGGAAAAAACATTGACTAAGGAAAAAGAGTACACGATGTAAATGTCCAACATGCTCAATATTCATAGTCTTCTACTGATTTTCTCCCCCTGATGAGTAGCCTTCTCAGTTGATCATTGTTCCCTATAATGCTGCATAGAGTTCACGAACCATCCTTTAATGTTAGCTTCTTCCTTTAGTTGAGAAACTCAGTCTGATTTTCCTTTGTGCAATTTCTTAATGATCTTCTGATTGTACCAGCTTTTATTCTCAACTAGCTTTGTCTAAACAATCTTAATCGATCAGAGGAATAACAAGGTATCCTCTACCACCAGACTACTAACTAGGAGGATATTTAGCTGCTTTAACAAACCTGCTAAAAATTAAAACTTAAAAAATCTGATTGGTTTTGCTCCATGGGAGACGTTCTGCGATCTTTTATACAAAAGATCAAGCTTAGTGGTACCACGAAGATGAGTAACTTTTCTTCGGACCAATGTCTCGATATTGGTGTTGGATAAAACCAATCTTACAAGTTTAATACAAACCCAATATCAGGCATTATAGCATATTTCAGTTATTGTACTATTTACACATATTTGGTAGAGTAATATAGACCACAGAGGGATACATCTTCTTCATTAGATATAAACCGATCAATCATAAATTGTAATTTTTCCAGCTTGTCTATTTAAACATGTATAAACCTTAAAGGCTGACGAAACTAATGGATTTAAAATCTTTAATCATCAGACTGCAATCTTGTTTTACCGAGATTTTCATCCCGAACTCTTGCTTTAAGCATTTTTATGTTATGAGAGTTCTTCAAGAGTTTCAATCAAGTAGATGTTGTGTATATCAAATTTAGTAAATGCACAATCTATGGGCATATAAGATGGTTCTCATATATATCCCTGGTTTAATAATCATTCACCTAGACGATTGATCACATTCTTCTAGATTGCTTTAAACCACACAAGGCTCAATTAAGCATTAGTGATTACATATGACATGGTGTTTTCGCTGATAACTGAAAACCTTTAGGGATTCTCATACACACATCTGTATTTATTTATTTTCAAACAGATGTTTAGTAACCACATCTACTAGATGCACGTCGAGTCCTTTAGGGACTACCAGACTTAATCAAATACCGATATGGTAGTTGCATCCAATACAAGGAACATGCTTCTTTAAAATCCATCTCATGTTTCTGTGAAAGACTTTGTGCCACATATTATTCGATTTTATTTTCTCACTCTGCACGAACTCCCATATGTAGTCAATAAGGCATACATTATCGGGTGTTGGGATTGCACACACATACTTATGGCAGATGAATCTCACATCCTCGAGCGTTCGGCTGCAGTCCAAAATTAAGCTGGAAAACTGTTATTCTGCTTGGATCACTCCTTTCCATTTTGACTAATCATTCCTTTGATAACATTCCCTTATAGATTGTGGTTTAACACTAACATCATTTATGGAAGTACCGGTGGATACTTTGAATGTGTCACCAACAATCATTGTATTATGATCATATATTTCTCTATTTCACGTATATTTTATGGAGACTTCTTACCTTTTGAATTTCCATAGTCACTGCGGAGATGTTCTCTTATCAGGAGAAATATACTCAGAGAATCAGATCATACTTTGATAGTATCTTCAAGATCTCAAACTTTAATGATTACGATTGGTTATTTATTCTTAAAAGGTGAAAAATATTTTGAATCAACTAATCATCCATATTGTGGTGTGTTTTAAATGGCACACTAGCTACTACAATCATTGTTCCTCGAGGGAGCAACTTGCTTTGCAATTTTAGAAGATATCAAATCTTCTGCTTGTCTTTCACTGCTGAAAACACCAAAATGAGATATATCTTAGTCTATCTTTGTGCAAATCAGGATACTTCGCGCCCTTTTTCAGGCAATAGCCTTTTCCTCCCCCCAAATAGTGAGAAGACTTTCTCATCAAATTTGCAAATCTTCCTGCAATAGCAACCACAGTGGTATACATCACGTTCCCAAAATAGAAATATGAAAATGGTTAAGCCATTCAATAAATGCAAATGAGCAACAAAATTACTTACCATCAATGCCCAGAGCATTACCAAATGATACAACATCAATAACTGACAAACAAAAGTTTCGTTCAAAATCTACACGAGTGTAGATACACAGTTATTACCAGGTGATGTATCGAGTCATTTAAGACTACTTGACTAGTTCAATCAACCTGATTAAGTGTCTGTGGAAATCCCTTGTCAAGGGAGGCGTTATACATCAAGCGACCTTAATTCTCCCATTACGCTTTCTTATACGCATCAAATTTCCGAACCAAAGTTTGTGGGTGCTAGAATTGAAGTCCTAAAAGCGAATACAGGTGAGAGAAAATATGGACTAAGGTCCATACTTTCCAATCATATAAACTTGGTCGATAATTCGTTTACAAAGGGGGATATTTATCCACATTGATTTCAATATCTAGTCTGAACATTATCGACATACAACTAACAATCAGTTAATAACGATCTTACATTATTTTTTAGAGTATGGCGATATTCTAATCCATTGGTACCAAATTTTATTATGCGGATATTCTTCTCCATGAGATATCAACCTAACTTTTATGGATTTACTCCTCGTCGGGAAATATCAACTCATAACTCAAACATAATATGGATGTTACCTAATTAGATTGGCATATACATCATATTAGAGGTTTTTCGTCTTTGCTTGTAAGTATGTCTCCAGAAGAAACAATCGATGTGATTCCGTGGCATGCCTTCCAAGGACCTTAAATTATGCCGAATTAATCTAGCAAGCGTACTCTTGCTAAATATAGCAACAGAGTAATCTCTAACACCTTAGGCACTTATTGATGTGAGAATTTAGATGAGACACAATTGGAGTTAACCAATATCGTCGACGATTCTCCCCATGATCCTCGGGTGGGAATATCTCACCAACAGAGCATTCAGTTCCGCATTACTCTACCTATCAAGGTAGCAACTGGGTACTAACACGATAACACGTGACCCAGGAGAGATAACTGATCAGTTTCTTTCTCTCGTTTACTGTCCAGCTGGAATAAACTTAAGAATTTACAATAATATGTAAAGTCAACAGTAAACTGTAAAAATAATTTTGAACATAGACATTATCTCAATATCAATCCCAGTCCTGCCAAGATGACCGATAGAGATTAAAAATTATGAACGACACTCCAGGTGCACATACCATGTCTTTTATGCCACAACAATAGCAGAGCTCTACCATGCTCAAATGTGGCTTATTCAACCAATTATTATGCTATCGCTCCGTATTTCTCCACTTATAGTGGTACGGTGCTTATCAGGTCCATAAACCCAAAAAACTCATTGGGGTCTCATATTTAAATATGCCTACCACATTATGTATTTTCCTCATTTGTCGTGTCTATCAATTTGTCAAGAATAGACTTATTTGCATAGGTATTGATGCAAATTTAGTTCACCAAATTTTTGATTTTTGGTAATAGATTAGGCGACGAGAAGAATTGATATTAACTCTGAATACCATTTAAAGAAATGCAGCGCTTATTATCACTCGACGTTTGTATATCTACGAGGCGCAGTTAATATACACAGCTCTCGTTGTTGCTATTACAACATATACAATATGCATAATATCACTAACATTTTAAAGCTCGTCGACGCATATAAGAGACGCATATTATGCATACCGTAAAGCTCGCAGAAGCATATAAGGGCGCAAAGATTTTGCAGCTCTTCTTATTGCTTATCGTAGCATTTTATATGACACATATATCTTCTCTAAATTAAATCCAAACTATATACCATAAAATCATTGGTGAAATAACGAAGGAAATTTTATTTTCTACGTCATCCAAAAATGACGCGAAAAAACCTTCTATTAATCTGTTAATGAGGAAAATAGCAGACACTGCAAAACTTAAATATTTGGTTAAATTCGAAAATCGAACATTATCACAAATATGAGTTATTTAAATACCTATCCGGATATCTCTTTGTATACCATAATAATTATTTATTCTGATCTTAGCATATACAAGATGCGACAATCGTCTAACTTCTTCCTTAACAAGTTCTAATTAAATAGAAACTAAGTTAAGAACACAATAAAATATGTATAAAATTGGTTTATAAAGTTAAATTAAATATTTAAGAGTTAAAACAGAATTTTTTTTTTTTTTTATATCGTCTCATACCAATCGTCGTAAAACAATTCGGATTGATAATGTATTGGATCATCAACCTATCTACTAGATTACTAGCCCATACCTACTCATAGTTTAGTATGTTACTAGATTATTAGCCCATACCTACTCATAATTTAGTATGTTGTATATTGCATATTCACTTTGTACACGCGGTGTATACTGAACAATTAAGGGTAAAAGAAAACTATAAGAGAATGAGCAAGGAGAGAAGAGTCTTAATTTTATTAACTCCTTCTCTTTTTGTATCACTTTACAACTAACCCAATACGCGTATATATACCGATGAAATGTAGTAATTAGTCATCACTCTGTATTAACATCATGTGACACGTTTATGCTTTTGTGTCGTGTGTTATCCCATAGAATGTGAGCATTCACATATGTTGACACATAACACTTCACTAGTAAAACAAAAGTAAAATCCTTCTTCAGCCGTACATCCAACGCTGAAGCAATGCAATGAACTTCAACCGTAAACTTTTTGAACTGAAAAGCAAATGGAAAAATTTGTGCCAGTTGATGAAAGAGGAGTATTACGTTGGAAATTTGAGGAAAGATATCATGAGCCAACAAATTAACCCGAGCCACCAAATATAAATATTAGTTAGTTCTGGAGTTTGACCGTTAGGCGGGAAAAAGACTAAACCTCTTCGTAAAGTTCATAGCCAACAAGATAACAGCTCTTTTCTATAAGAATCTAACAGATTACGAGTAAACTTTATGATGATGATGCTGATACCTAACAGTCTCTTCTAATGTAATCAACACCTGACATTATCATGGCATAGTTTTCTTACACGTGACAGAATCTGAAACAACGAACACAGCTGAGATGATATTACAGCAGAGTTTTCTAGTGTAAAAGTCTGTAACTAACATCTGAATAGCCGTTGGGTTTACAGTATCTGAGAAAAATTAGGTAGAAATTAATTCCAACTCTTGAAACGTAATTTACATAATATTGAAATTCCAAATTTTGAGCTTTACAACGGTAAACTCATTAACATTCTCTACCAATTTCTCTCTATAAATTCTGTCATCTCATTCACACTTCTCACTCACACTCTTTAACTTATTATCTCTTTCAGTCTCTCTGTCTTTGAAGATACCTAAACTATTTGTTTCTGAATTCTTTTTTGAGGTATTAGAATCAAACCCATATCCGAAATGGAGTTCTCAAAGAGATACCTGGTGAGTGTTGTGGCAGTAGTTTTTCTAGGTTTCCTATCTTCTTCGACTGAAGCTTCTAATAACATCCTTGTTGGCGGTAAAAATGGATGGGTGACTAACCCACCTGAGAATTATACTAGCTGGGCTTCAAGAAACAGGTTTAACGTTGGTGATACTCTGAGTAAGTCTCTCTCTCTCTCTCTCTCTCTCTCTCTCTCTCTCTCTCTCTCTCTCTCTCTCTCTCTCTCTCTCTCTCTCTCTC
>JAJJMC010021281.1:1832942-1981868 GCA_023531435.1 Papaver californicum | reverse complement strand
CAAGGGGTAAGTTGTAACGTTGACGCACTCCGTATCGACACTCCGTATTGATTAGAAATCCTCCATGCGCAACTCTTATTGCAGTTATCGGGCCATAAAGTTTCACTTCTCGCTAGAAAAATGCACGTAGACTTGCCTTTGCAAGCATGGAACTCGAAACGTAGTTTCCATACGTAGTTCTACAACGTTACAACTTACCCCTTGTTATGCTAAGGGTGCAAGGCCATGAAAGCCAATGGTGATGCATTTGACATCGATCACCTACTTACGAGCATTTCCCAGGCCTAAGTCATGTCTTAAACTAGCACATAAGCCATTTTAGACCTATTTTCCGATTCTTTAACTATTCTTCTACCATGTGCTAGGTGCATGCACTGATTTTACTCTTGCCAAGGGTACGACAGCCAGGCATATTCCATCCATGTCGTATAGCTTGATAGGAAGTATGAACATCCAGTAAATATGTTGTAACTACCTCATCGATTGTGGTAGCAATCATCTCTTGCCTCGCATTTCCGAGCAAGATGATATGAGTTACCAAAATGTTGCAACCGTCTCTTAATTAGATGATATAAGCAACAAGGTGCTGGACCACAAATGCATTAATATTGCATTACAGCTGCCTACGTACGCAACCCGTACCATGAAGTGATCAAGCATGACTGTAATTCATCTGAATGGTCATTTCAAATGAGACAAGCAACTTAAGCCTATTAAGGTAAATCCAACATTGATGACAAGGGCTAATCGTTTAAAAAGGATACACTATCAAATCCTTTTCACCAACAATTCCCAACTTTCGTGGCAAGGACAAAGGCCAAGCAAATCCTAGTCTGTATAGGCCAAGGGACTTTCACAAGGTATGCACTAGATTGTGCATAACTAATGCCACCTGATATGAAAATATGCATTCTCAAGTAAGCAACACGGATGAATGATACAAAAGCATCTTTCAAGCTTCCCCAGGTAAGCTTCATAGCAACAATAATGATTCCTTGGGTAAGCATCATCAATTTCCAACTAATACCACCTCCCTATATATGTATTAATCATATTTCGACATATTTGGAAAAGGTAAGTGCCATATAACAACTTCCACCTACTTTCACGGCAAGCATAATAGTGCATTAGCACTATGATGCTTCCTCGGGTAAGCTACAATCGTTAATGTTGTATCCCTTGGTAAAGGCCAGGCATAATGATGTCGTAGCATCGTAATGCTTCCACTAGTAAACAACATAGGTAAATGTTGCATCTCTGAACAAGGGACAAGTTTAGCATCATAATGCCAAGCTGATGCATCATTTATGCATCCATAGTTTGTAACCAAGCCAAGTGATGCACCCCCACCTTGATGCATCCCCGAGTAAGCTTCACAAGCTTGAGATGAAGCTTCATCCTATATAATGACGCATCATAGAGTAAACGGCATGCAAAAAATATGGGTGTTACATGGATTTTATAGAAAATCAATTTCGATTCAGTATGTTATTGATTTCATCTTTATCTCATTCCTTTATCATATGTAATCAATTCGGTTTTAATGAGATCTGTTTTCTGCATTTTATTGTTTTCAAAAAAAAAATCTTATCTAATCTATTCGTTTTTGATGTTTTAGTTTTATCTTTTCAGTTTAAACATGTATATAAAACTAAAACGAGTATACTAAAAAAGAGAACAACATGATGAACAAAAAATCCACTCATGGATTATGATTAATTATTATGTTGTTGTTTCCAAACTTTTACATGTGCAAGCAATATCCATTGAGTTAAAAAATCTTTTGAACTAACCCTTTCTTGTTTTTATGTTTGATTTTTGGTAATATCCACTTAGTTAATAAATATCCACTTTTACTTGCAATATCCACTGAGATAAAAAAATATCCACTTTTACTTACGTCCGACGTTTGGACGTATGTGTCTCCGCTTCAGACATATCAGTGACATCATATGCATATATCACATATAATATCAAAATAAATATATATTAGTAATATCTGATATTTTTTTATATGTATTATTTATTGGTATAAATATTTAATCATTAACAATTTGTTATTTATCTACAAATAATTATTGTTGTTGAGAAATTATATCTATAATTGGTCTAGTTGGTGGTGTAAAGTTAGAGTTTTGGTTAAACTTTAACTTGTGTAAACTTGTTCCTAAAGTTTAGGAACTTAAGAGCCAAGATAGAAAAATTTGTTCATAAAGTTAAGGTTTCTTAAGGGCTAAGTTTATGTCCTTTATATATAAGACTAGAATTGGAGGCATAAAGGCACCAACCTAGAAGAGTGGTAAAATATTGAGCTTCGTTTTTTGGTCTCTTTGTTAAGGAGGGTCGAGTGCTACCGTGAAGGTCAATATCAGTGTGAGAGAGAAAAACTTGTAGAGAGAGCATTTTGGTGTTATAGTATTTTGGGTTTAAGGATTTTTCCCTAAACCAAGTTTCTAGAGAGTTTCCAAGTTTCTCCTATGTTGCTATCAACTTTGAAGAAGGTGTGGAAGAGAAGACATGTGGCTGGGTTTGAAAAATGGTTTAAAGAGTTGATTTCTAAGGTTTCTTAATAGTGTTCTCAAGTATGTCTTGTTAACTCTATTGTGTGGATCTTCTTTTGTGGTTTTCGGAAAGAATATAAAACAAGGTTGGGTTATAAGTGGTGGTGATAGACACAATTTTATGTCTTATTTGAGCTCATATTTATATTGTTATTACTCAATTGTTGTACTAATATTATCATTTTATGTGTTTGTAGGTATTTTTGGAAAATAAATGATTGATGAAAATATGGCTCGAAAAGTGTTAAAGGCACCCCCGAGAAATTACCATTTCAAATAAAACTTTGGGCGGGAAAATCTTCTTCTTGGATGTGAAGATTTCTGGTCGGTGATTGAATGAGATCTTTTGGCAGTTAAGACAAGATATTACCTTTAGAGTTTATATGTGTTTGGAAACTAAAAAGCGGAACCAAATCTTCTTATATTTGGTAGTTATGGAAACATGGAAGGAATCTAGGTCGTGTTTTGACTCAATATAGAAGTTATATGCAAGATCAATCAAGGATTTGCTTGTGGAGGAATAAAAGGAGAATTTGGATAAAACTGGTAACGTGTAAAGAAGATTGGCAGGGAGATATCCGTGTCTTGGAAGAAAAGGAAAAAAAAAAGAGATTTGTGAGGATATTTTGGGAGATACATCGACCTGCGGTGTATAAATAGATTGGTAGAAGTACCAAAATGGGTTATCGAGAGTCTGGGGTACCTACCAAAGGCTAGAGAGTCGAGAAGAAGAAGTTGAAGAGAATTATTTGTGCTGCTGAAGTGAAGATGAAGCTGAAGAACATAAGACTGAAGTAGTCTGTCACAGAAACTGTCGTTTTCCATCAGTGATTGCAACAGTGGAATTGCAACGAATGATTTGAATCTGCAACACCTATAAACGTTGCTATTGATATGTTTTATTATTTTTCTCATATTTTCATCTTTTAAGCACTTTTGTGCCATATATCAATCTTTTGAGAGTGTTTTGAGCGTGAAGGGATAAACCCATCACTGGGAAATGGAGGAAACCATATTTCACAATTCATTGGTAATTATATTTGATTTTTTATGACTTTTTGCATTGATTTAATTGATTTATGATTTTTATTAATTATTTGTGATTTTGTTTGATAGTGTATGCTCAATCTTAAGTACTTCTGATGCGACATGCTTGTGATTTATATCTAATGTTTTATAAAATCTACTTTTGGCAAAGAATGGAGTCCATAAAAGAGCTAAAAAATTTATGAATCAATATATGCATCACTCGAATATGATCAATGGTGGAATCCTGAATCCCAGTTTCTCTCAATATTGTTATCGTCTTTTATTTATTTGCTAGCTAAATTAGAATTTAAATCTAAAATCTATCTTCACAAGTCTGAGTGAACGATATTTTTCTTACTACTACTACAATCAAATCAATTTTTGGCGCCGCCGACGAAGATTTGTTTTTAGGTTCAGTTTTAGTTTTTAAATTTTATTTATATTTTTATTCTTTTGTTATGTTTTACGTTTTCTTGGGTATTTGTCTTTTGGTTACATATTTTGGATCAAAAATAAATTGGAGCCAAATAAAGGTTCAGATTTGCGATTGATTAAAAAACTCGGGGGATTAAAGCTAAAGCAAAGCGAAAAGAACGGAGAAAAAGACAAAGAATTTATTTTTAGATTTTATTTATTTTTGTTAGTTTTTCTTTTCTTTATTTTCTTTTTGGACTTGCATATTTTGTTTGCTTGCTTGTTTTAGTTTATTTATTAAAAAAATAATAATAAAAAAAAGACCCTCGTGCATATACCATTTTGCATCGTCAGATCACCGATTTTTAGGAAAGCCCGTGGATAAGTAAGCTGAACCCATGCCTTGGGCCTGATGGGAGTTACCAGCTGAAAGTCCACAAACCCCATCCTTGTAACTTTGACCAGTCTTTGACTGTAGGTATATTTTGCTGGAGCAACCCAAGCTTACCTAAAATAGTGAACCCCAGCATTTGCATGTGCACAGATTCTTGTTTAATACTAGTAGTTCTACTTGTGTATGCGTCGTTGGATCCATGTAGGAGATAGACTTGAAGAAAACGACCTTTTTTGTTAAGTATGAATCGTTACACGAATTTAGGTGGTACATCCGTTTTTGCTGAAATGGGTGGTAATAATGAGAATGAGGTCGAAGTAAACAAGACCCTAAAAGATTGTATGAACTCTTCCATAGTAGTACGTGACCCCAGGGGTAGTTATATCAGCCACTAATAACAAATTTGATATTAAACCTGGGACAATTGGCATGCTTCGTAGGTTTAGGGGGTTAGAGAATGAGAGCCTGTATACCCACATAAGAGACTTTGAAATGATTTGTGAAACAATGAGTTATCCGGATGTCTCCAAAGATGTGTTTAGGTTGCGTTTGTTTGCCTTCTCTCTTGATGATAAAGCCAGAGAGTGGTATTATTTTATTCCTTCTAAAAAAATCAACACCTGGGATGGTCTTGTAGAGGTTTTTGTTAAGAAATTTTACCCATATCATAAGACTGCTGGTGTTCGTCAGTCTATTCAAACCTATAAGCAAAAATTAGGTGAAAACCTACACGATTATGTTGAAAGGTTTATTGAATTGTTATACCATTGTCCACATCACGGCTTTGAGAAAGCCCACATGTCTCATATCTTATATGAGGGTCTGGATATTGAGACCCATATGTAGGTAGAAACAATGAGTGGTGGAGAATTTACCCTTCAGGACCCAGATAAATGTTTTGACTCATTCATCGAGTTAGCTGAGAGAACTAGGAAATGGGCTTCAATGAGAGAACCAGAAATATCTAGGAATCTTATCCATAGGGTCGATAGAGTTGATAATGGGTCAAATATCCTTAGGCATCTAGAGGCCTTAAAGATAAATTATGGGTCAAACCATGCTAGATACGAAGACCAAACCCATGCTCTTTATAATAACTCTAGTTTGAAAACCGTCAGAAATTTGACCCATATTCATAAACCTATAACCCTGGTTGGAGAAACCATTTAATTTTTCCTGGTCTAAGGGAAAAAATCAAGGTCAGTCTAGTAATGCTCAGGATCCCCCAGGTTTTGGATATACCAAGAATTCTTCAGGTCCATCCCAGTTTCATAACCCGTTAGATAAGAAAATCATGAGTTTAGAAGAGTCTCTCTCCATGTTAACTCTGAGCACTGCAAAGTTTTAACAATCTATTAAACAAAGTTTACAAGATATGGCTCAGGATAACTCTCAAGTTATTTCCGATTTACGAAATCAGGTTAGTCAGCTGAATGAATCTTTTAGAGAAAAAGATAAGTTTCCTAGTCAGACACAATCCAATCCTAGAGGGGTTCATGAAGTATCTTCTGGAGAGAAATTGTCCAATCATGTGAAATATGTTACAACCCTTAGGAGTGGAAAGGTAGTTGACAAAAAAAGGTAACCATGCATGATAGTGTACATATTGTAGTTTCACCCTTTACTTCCCAAGAGAAACCAGTAGATGAAGAGACTAAAACAATCTCTAAAGAGTCAAATACAATTCCTGATATGACTATCTTTGTGTAGAAAGCCCCATACCCACAGATATTAGTTCAAACAAAGAAGGAATCGACTTTCAACGAGATAATGTAAATATTTAAGCAAGTAAACATCAACATTCCGTTATTAGAAGAAATTAGGCAAATGTCTGCTTATGCCAAGTTCCTTAAAGATCTTTGTACACGAAAGCGTAAGCTTAATGTACATAAGAAAACCTTTTTAGCTGGTCAATTAAGTTCAATTCTTCTGAACCAAACACCCTGGATGCCCCACCATATCTCATGTGATTGGTAATCACGTAGTTGATAAGGCATTGCTTGACTTAGGAGCTAGTATTAACTTACTCCTGTATCATGTGTACACCAAGCTAGGTCTTGCTAAGTTGAAACCGACCAAAACGACACTACAGTTAGCTGATAGGTCTGTCAAAGTCCCTCGTGGTGTCATAGAGGATGTTCTTATTGAGGTTGCTAGGTCCATTTATCCAGTGGATTTTGTTGTTCTAGATACCCAGCCTGTTCAGGACCAAAATGCTCAAATACCAATGATTTCAGGTCGCCAATTTTTAGCCACATCAAATGTTATCATCAACTGTAGAACATGACTTATGAACATATTTTTTTGGTAATATGACCACTGAGTTAAATGTCTTTAATCTTATTAGACAGTCTTCTGAGATGGATGATTTAGAAGCAATGAACATAATTATCATTTTAGTTCGTGATCCTTTAGCCCACATTGTGTTTGATAATCAATTATTAGATAAACCTTTTAGTGAATCAGAGGAAGTCGACGAGGTTTTCTTTGATGATCTATTATATGATTTTGATGATGATATTCGTTTAGATGACCAGTCCACAAAAGAAAACGGGTATTGTGCTAACCTTACAGACCCTAGAATCCAACCAATAGTTTTTGGTTCATTTGAGAGTAATGTTTACCCTAAGTTTGGGGGTAGTGATTATTCTTGTGATCGTCAAGTATCCCTTTTGAAGTATCTAACTTGGGAATTGAGTTTTGTGCATCTAAGGTATTACTTAAGTTTCTTCAGACTTCACAACCTGATCCTCCTGATATTGTCCATGAGGAGATCCATCTATTAGAGATGCGTCGTTTGGCTGAACCTGTTTATCAAGATACTCATATGGAAGCTAAATGGCCACCCCAGATAAATCCAGTTGTCTTGAACGAAACCTTAGATAAGGTTGTGCTCAGTTTTTGTATTTGTTTGATCAAGTACATGTGTCTTATATTTGTGTCATCTCTATTTGGTATTGTTGACCCACAGTTGTTTCGGCTATTGGTATATGATTTTGAAAGGTGACTACCATTTTGTGGTATTTAATGTCTGACTGAAGACTTTAAACTTAGCACTTCTTGGGAGGTAACCCATACTCATGTGACACGGTGATATCCTTCCTTAACTGTTTTCTTCAATTGGTAACAGTTTCTCCTTGTTTATACTTTTAATTTTATCTTTAGAACATTGAGGACATTGTTAGATTTAAGTTTGGGGGTAAGGGAGAAACTTTTAGTTGCAGTATAAAACTCCAAAATTTAGAAACTTGTGAACAATTCAGGATAACACCAACAATTCTAGGTAGATGTAAATTCCTGTATATAGGAGTTGAGGGACCCAACTAAATGCTCTATTCATAAAAGACAAAGCTCAGCAGTTAGAAATAACATGATAGTCATCACCATATCACGAAGTCGTCACCGTATCACGTTCTGTTGTTATTTTTGTAACTTTTTGTGTTTTTCTAAGTGATTTGGTGGGACACTAGTATCGCCTTATTGTAGCCGCTAGGATGAAGAAAAATGATTGAGATCAAGCCCCATTATTTTAATTGAAATTGACCAATTAAAAAAATAAACTTGGATAATAATATGTGTGTGTTCTCCCTGTTTTCGTCGCCTAAGCAAGCGTGGAACGCAGGATCCATGGGAACTATCATTAATCTGTTGACAAGGAGCATGCTCTTAGATTCAAAAGATCTAATAATATTGTCGGAAATAATAAATAAATAAATGATAAAAATATATATATATATATATCTATAAAAAAAAGATTGTGTATATTCAATAAATCGACCGTTGGGGCCCTTGTATATACCAGTTGAGTTGATACTAGAATTAGGATTCAAACCAGTGGGTGCATATCTCAATTTATTAGGGTTCATCTTGGCACGATATAGATATTATGGGAAACACCGTTCACCTTAGTCAACATGCGCACACTTCTATCTCCATATCTATCTTCTTAATCTATTCATATGATTGTGGTTTGTTAGTTTCCGAGTATCGTGGTCCATTGTACGACTTTCTGAGAAGTGCTTTTTTTTCTTATATATGAATTTTAGTACGCTAGAGTCTAAACTTGTGTACAACAATTGGATTCAAAAAAGGGTAATTCCTCCCATAGCCAAAGAATTTAGTAGCCAACTAAATAGCATGTTTAGTGTCTACCCTCAATCGTTCACAAGTAGCTAGAGTTTGGAGTAAAGGTTTTGTGGGTACACCTCTTGTAAACCCTCATGAGACAAAACTCGTCCGATAGGGACACCTATGGGTTCAAAGGATTGTTGCACACGCTAAGTGCAATCACGATGCCTGCGACAGTGAGTTAGTTTTTTTTTTTTTATATTTGCTCGAGGACTAGCAAATAATAAGTTTGAGGGTATTTGATAGACACAATTTTGTGTCTTATTTGAGCTCATATTTATCTTCCTATTACTCAATTGTTGTACTAATATTATCATTTTATGTATTTGTATGTATTTTTTGGAAATAAACGATTGTGGAAAATATGGCTCGAAAAGTGCTAAAAGCACCCATAAAAAGTGTTAAAGGCACCCCAGAGAAATTATTAAAGGCACCCACCATTTCAAATAAAATTTTGGGCGGGAAAATCTTCTTCTTAGCTGTGAAGATTTCTGGTCGGTGATTGAATGGGATCTTTTGGCAGTTAAGACAAGATATTACCTTGAGAGTTTATACATGTTTGGAAACTAAAAAGAGAAACCAAATATTCTTATATTTTGTATTTATCGGAAACATGGAAGGAAGCTAGGTCCTGTTTTGACTAAATGTGGAAGTTATACGCAGTATCAATCCAGGATTTGCTTATGGAGGAATAAAAAGAGAGTTTGGATAAATCTGGTAACGCGTAAAGAAGATTGGCAGGGAGATATTCTCGTGTCTTGGAAGAAAAGAAAAAGAAAAAGAGATTTGTGAGGATATTTTGGGAGATACATCGATCTATGGTGTATAAATAGATCGGTAGGAGTCCCAAAATGGGTTATCGAGAGTCTGGGGTACCTAACAAAGTCTAGAGAGTCGAGAAGAAGAAGTTGCAGAGAATTATCTCTGCTGCTGAAGTGAAGACGAAGCTGAAGAACATAAGACTGAAGTAGTCTGTCACAGAAACTGTCGCTTTCCATCAGTGATGGAAACAGTGGAATTGCAACGAGTAATTGGAATCTGGAATGTTTATCTGTAACAGTCTGTCTGCAACACCTATAAATGTTGTTATTGGTCTGTTTTATTATCTTTCTCATATTTTCATATTTTCAAGCACTGTTGAGCCATGTATCAATCTTTTGAGAGTGTTTTGAGCATGATGGGATAAACCCATCACTGGTACAATGGAGAAAGTCATATTTCACAATTCATTGGTAATTATATTTGATTCTTTATGACTTTTACATTGATTATTTATGAATTTTATTAATTGTTTGTGATTTTGTTTGATGGTGTATGCTTAGTTTTAAGTACTTTTGATGCCCCATGCTTATGATTTACATGTAATGTTTTATAAAATCTACTTTTGGCAAAGAATGGAGTCCATAAAAGAGCTAAAATTGTTATGAATCAATATATGCGTCTCTCAAAAATGATCCTGAATCTCAATTTCTCTCAATATTGTTATCGTCTTTTATTTATTATCTAGCTAAATAAGAATTTAAATCTTAAATCTATTTTTACAAGTCTGAATGAACAATATTTTGCTTACCACTACTACAATCACATCAGGTGTCTGGAATTTCATTTGGGAAAAGATAATAAGTGGTTGTGATAGGTTTTGAGGGGTATAAAGAGTGATCTGGATTATAGGATCTGTTTTTAGAGGCGGATAAAGAGCGGTCAGGAGTAATCCCATGTAATTTAATTTTTATCCCTGCATCAATCGTTAGGGAGCCCTCCTTATCCTTCCCTAAATCAAACGTTTTCGTTCTTTCCCATTCATTCCAATCGTTTCCGCTTCCAAAGCCAATAGTAGAGATTAAGAAGAGCGAAAGAAACGAACAAACAAAATCGCAAAACGACATTGTTTTTGTAGTTCTGCTGAATTTGAAGTTAGTCATCGAACAATTTTAGATTAGGGTTCTTCTTAAGATGAATACAGAGAGATCAAGAGATCAAGCTGGATGATTATGGGTTTCATTATCTTAGGCATTTTTCAATCTTACTTTGGTTGATTCAGATCAGAGTTCTTCTTTCTTATACTCAATTTTTTTTTTCGAGGGTGATTCTGTTTATTTCTCTTTGATGTATTTCCCCCAATTTTTAGATTCGTAATCTCATGTAAGGAAGATGTGCAATTATCTTCTGTAATATAACTCATGCTAAAGGTGCGGTTTCAGGATTAGCCAAGGTATATATAACTTGCATTTGTATTTTGTATCTTTCATGAGCCATGTCATCAGTCATCCCCCTAATATTAGTATAAAATCAATGATGAATTGATGCCCTCCATTAATAAGAATAATTGTTCTTTAGTTGGTTTGTGCAATGGTTTAATTTGCTTCAGTGCATGGCTTAAAGGCTAAGGTTATTGTGGACCTGCTTATATCTTGGTTTATTGGGTTTTCTTATTTTTGAGTTATATTCAAGTTTTCCATTTGATCGATTTTGAGTATTATAGTGCTGCGAAACCTAAAATTTACGTCTTCCATACCATTGCAGAGCCGAGGAACTTAAAATTTAGTTTTTTTACCTGATCATTGATGAAATTCATTGAAAATTGTAGTTTTGAGAGTCTCATTATTTAGAGATTTCTATTGTCTAATGATTTATGCTTAATGTTGGTTGATTGGAACATTTCAATTCTGTTCACCAACTCTTTTGAATGATAGTTTTTTCGTATTGGATTGTTCAGTGTGAAATTGGTATAACAAGAGTTATGGAAGAGGGAAGAGAAGGGTTTGATTGGTGTCTTTCCTGTTAGAGATACTGCTGAGGGTACATTTTTTGGTTCAGTATTATCAGGTAATATTTTGTTTTTCATCAGTTGATCACATGTCTCAATAAGTTTATAACTGAGGTGTTCGATATTATGATTGAATGTAACAAAAAAAAATTTGAAGGTGTTGCAACTGATTCTGGGGAAAGAACCCCGAAATGGCCTTAGGAAACTTCAGATACTCATAATCTAGACGGTAATAATCAGCCAGAAGTACAATATCATACCAGGTACGATTATAGATGGAACCATATGTGGTTTGTAGCTCTTATGATACTTTTCTTTTCTTTTGTTGGGATGCGATGATTTAAAATCAACAAGTATATTTGCTTTGGGTTTATTTTGAAAAGTCTCACTGGCCATGTTTGTCATTTTCTATCGATATGGAAGTTGTGCAAATGATTGCATGTGATGTTTCATATCAGGGGAATTGTTGCGAGAGCTTTACATCTCTCTAGAGATGGTGAAAAACCAAGTGGGAAGGTCGCGCACATAGTTTTTCTCGAGGGATTGTGCAGGTTCAGTGTCCAAGAAATTAGTGTTAGAAGAACATATCACATTGCTAAGATTTCTCGCCTTGATATGACGAAGCTTGGTATATAGTCTTTGCTCCCTTTCTATGTATTCTAAGGTAACCAACAACTAAAAGTTATCCACCAGTTCCATACCCTTTTTTGTAAAAACATTGAGTTTCCCATGATATATTTAGGTTGTGTATCTGAAGTTTTTTTTTTGCATCTAATACCGAGCTACCCTTTTCATTATATACTTACAGAAAACTATTTTAAATAATCAAATTCTACCCAAAGATTTGTATTTATTAGCAGAACCTAGATCGTCTCGACTCTAAACTGTACATATAGAGGTATTCAAAGTTTAGATATCAGTTGAGTTTATATTTAGAGAAGAATGAAGTTTTCACATTTGAAACGCACAAATAGAGCCATGTTTTATATTGTATTAAAATATATAGAGTTAAACACTAATGAATTTTTTTTGATGCTGACACCCTAAGTTTTGTGGTTATTTATGTTGTTGTATCATTAGGAGTGCCTCAAAAATGTGTACCACTTCTGCCGTATCTTCTGACCTGAAATCTAATTGAGGGAATCCCTTTAATGATACATCGGGAACGTTGTTCAGTGAGTTTAGAACCTCTCATTCTTTCACTTTGTAGTTTTTTTAAAAGGCTTTTTCGCTTGATGTCTTTCTAGCTAGAGTATCAATTTATTAGACTTTAATTCTTAGTGATAACATTATGGATATTTTCTCATGTTAAATACTTTGCATAATTGCCAGCAAAGATAGATAAGAACACAAGAATTGATGTAGTTGAACAAAAGGGAGCTAGAGCATCGGCCATATCATATGCGACATATCTTTTCAACAAGAAGATAAACAAAACTATTAAACGACTGCTTTGTATATATTTTCTTTTCTCTTTAATCCATAAATATTGCCCCGACTTTGATTGAAAAGTTCAATAAATTGACTAGCAAAAGAAATGATAAAGGTTTTTGCAGTTTTTCCTTGCAGTTTTTTTTTCCAGGTAAATCAAATCCGATGGGTTCTCGGCCGGGTCGGAAGGTACAATCATCATTATATCTTGGTTTTCCATACATGCCTCTATTCTGTGTCGTCTAATATTTTCTTGCACTGTTTTCCAATCAGGGTTATTCCTACAAAGTTTCCCATGATATAACTCCCTGTACGAAATCCCAGGTACAATTATTTCAGGCTACTACGAAATACATTTTAAGCAATCACTCTCTTGATTATAATTTTTCATTTCATGTTCTCAATTAAATTTAGAGAGAATATGAAAAGGTCATTCAGTTCCTTATTTGTTAAATTTGTATTTTGAACTCTCTTTATGTTATTGTATTAGTAATTAGTAAAATATCTCGAGGAGCCTTCAAAGGGTATCCATCTGCATAAAGTACAGATTGATAACAATTTGTACCTTTTATAATTAACTCAGGAAAGCTATCTTTCATTACCCTAAGGCATCACTTAAGAAATATAGAGTTGAATTGAGCTACAATTGTATTATTAGCCCCGCTTAGTATGATACTAATTGATAATTGGTGAGGCAGCTAATTTATATGCATCTTTTTGCCACTCATGATAAATTTTTGGTCCACCTTCCCCTAAAATTTTGTTTGCCGTGAAAATATTGACAGTATGTGGAACAAAAACCAATCTGATCATCCATGGTAGAATGGTCAAGTCTTCACCCATGTATTTTTGTAAAAAATTCTTCTATGAACATCAAGTTCTATCATCAATGATAATATTTGCTGCAAATCTGTATTTCCCATAAGTTAACCATTATCACCAAAGTGTCCACTAACAACAGCAGTAGTGCAAACAACTCCAGGAACTCACAGAATTGAAACCAGTTTGAAACCAAGCAATCATGTGCGCAGCTAATGGTTTTAAGTAATAGATTTATTGAACAGAATGTTCGAACTATGGCTTCAGTATTCATTGGTTCTACAAACAAAACCGAAAACAATGCATATGCATGATGGCTATATACTTACTATGCTGCATTCAAAATCTTGATACCATTTTTGATGAAACAAACATTCTTATGTCTAGCAGGAGCAAATTCCTTTAAAGAGCATGATGAAACAAAGGCTTAACCGGCGTTTAGGGCTACATTTCTTCCTTGCTTTTTGGATCAGGTAACCTAATTACTACTTATCTTTCAATATATGTTAGATTTCAATACATCTAGACCCTAATATATCTAGGATGTATATAAGCGTGTTTTGTAGTGCATGGATAACATTTAATGAAACAACATATTCTTAGATGTTATCTTTGATGCTTATCTTGCTAGCCCAACCGGAGGAATCAAATCTCTCTCCAACCTTGTTATTATAGTTGACAAATGCATGAATAAGGTACATTGCATTTCTTATATTGGATGCTTAGAACAAATTTTATAGACATGGAACTAAATAAGAACAGTGGAAGTGATGTCGGCCATTTATATATGCAGAAGATCCATCTTGATGAATTAATTAGTCACGTATCTCAACTAGATGATAAATGTGAAGCATATGAGATACTTGGTTGTTCAGCTTTTGCCTTTGTATAACTGAGCTTTAGATTCGTTTGTTTGTTTGCTTTGTTTATAACTGCAGACCAAGTAGCCTGGCGGATTAAAGAGTTAGATGGTTCTAAAAGGAATATCCATCATTTTATGTCGTGAAATGTTAATGGCATTGCAGTTTTTTAGAAGCATATGAGTTTCATAACTTTTTCCTTATTTTTTAGATGATGTGTTTTATGATAAATAACATTTGAGTAAGTTTTAGAGTCCTTATACGCCTGTAATACTATATAAAAAATGATTAAACTTAGATACTTTTTAACCCTCCATTGATCGTTTTGTTTTGATTCATTTCTAATTTCATAAATGTCAGTTTTGTGTTTCAAGGTAAGGGGGTATAGGCACAGTAACATTTGCATTAGCTTGATGAGTGCATATTTTTTCTATATTTTGAGTGTTATTTCATGCTAGTATTTGCTAAGTTTCTTATGAATTATTGTACATTACGTTTGTTTTTTAGTTTATGTCTTTTATTAGGTGAATCATCCAAAAATGAGCTACAAAGTGTTGGATTGTGCGAGAAAAGAAATGCTATAAAGGAAGAAAAGCCAAATACCAAGAGTAACTTGTCCAAATCCAGGATTTCTTATCATTATCTCATATAGAAGGAAGAACAAAGCCAACGGCGAAAGAATGAGGTCAATCCGACGTCATATGAAGAATTGAGAAAAATGAAGTTCAGAATTTTTTCGGAGAGTCAAGTCATCGAGAAAATAAAACTCAGGAAGAAATAATTTTCTCGGAGGGTCAAGCCATCGAGAAAGATACAAATCTCAAAGGGTCAAGCCATCGAGAAAAGCAAAATTCTTAGAGGGTCAGGTGGCCGAGGCAAATACGTGAGCTAGGTATTTTGACGGGTTTTTATGCTATTTTTGAGTTTCCAAAACCTAGTATGACCGGGATTCAAGCAAGAGCACCTCTACAACTTGGGATACCTATTTAACAGACTCTTCTAATTATTTTAGAGATCAATCTATTCTTTTATCAAGTTTTTGGAGAGAAGAACACAAGAGGAGAAGCTATGGTTTTGGAGTGTTTTTATCACCATAACTATTTCTTTTCTACTTTATCATATGTATACCATGGATTTTACTACATCCATGAGTAGATAAACTTATTATGGATTGAGGATGAATTCTAAGTTCTAATACGTGATTCAGTTTAGCATATAGATCTATTTTTCTATTATTTCACATGATTATATTTTGGTTTTACTACAATTAATGTTTATGATTTATTGATAAATTATTTAGGTGGCCAACTAAATTAGTTTGATAGTAAATCTAATACTAGTAAAGGGTTAGGATATTCGTAATTGTTGAATAACTCTTACACAAGTGGAAATTGTGAGACCTCGCAGAGGGATTCTGTAGAGAAATCGCAAGTGAAATCAACACTAGAAAGTGGACCGAGCGTACTGAGTTCAACTACTAGGATCAAACCTAAATTCACAAACCCTAAAGAATTCAATTGAATTACACTATGAGAGCGTATTTTAGGGTGGTTCAACTGGATAGAATTTGGTGACTACGCGTACCTGTTACCCAATCAAATAAGGAATTTCGGGGATAACTAAACGTACCTGTTATCCTACGGTTGGTGATAATCTGGTGATTAATAAGGAATGGGTGAATATACTAATTTGATGGTTGTTTAGTAACGAAGAAGGATTCCTCGATCATATTTTTCTCCATTGCTTGCATTCTAAATCACATTGAATCGCTTTGTTAGTTATTATTAATCTAAAACAAACCCCTTTTGTGACTTTCGACAACTAAAACACCATGCTCTTCATGAGGACGAATCTTATTTATTATTATGTTATTTATTAGTGAAGTAGAAGATAAGTAAAATAATTTGTGCACTTGCGACACTCATCAAATTTTGGCGCTGCTGCCGGGAGCAGTCGGTTTTAGTTGTTATTTATTCTCGTTTATTTGTGTTTTTAGGTTTACTTTTCGTTTTTATTTTTGTTTTCTAGATTTTTGGTTTCAGGTACTTGATCT
The DNA here is from genome assembly GCA_023531435.1 of Papaver californicum. NCBI lineage: Eukaryota > Viridiplantae > Streptophyta > Magnoliopsida > Ranunculales > Papaveraceae > Papaver > Papaver californicum. The sequence continues at coordinate 1,965,412 of JAJJMC010021281.1, read as the reverse complement.
CTGACACCTAAATGTTGGGATTAATAAGGTGCGGAATTCAAACTCACAAGGGGACAGTACTACAAGAAACTCAGTTTTTGCTACAAGATCCACCTCTAGAAGAGATGGGTGGTCCTCCACCTCCGTATAAGAAGTTATGAGAGTTGACCTCTCCATGTTTAGATTCGCAACCATTGTGTATTAACATAGTTGCACCAGTGGAGATGAAGTCGAATCTAATTCAGCATTTACCTAAGTTCAAGGGATATGCGGGTAAAACCCAAATCCTCATCTCCAGCAGTTTCAGAACACGATGACGAGTCTTAGGCATGGAACCGATGACAGTGAAACGGCTACGCTGCAAGCCTTTCCATTTTCATTGACAAACTTTGCAGAAGAATGATTGCATTATCTTCCTCCAGTGAGTATTACAACATGGGAGGATATGAAAAAGCTATTTCTAAAGAAGTACTTTTCCTGCTTCTAAGGCGGCATCTGTTCATAAAGAGATTAGCATCATTCTATAGAATACAGAGGAATCCCTTTATCAATACTAAGAGAGGTACAAACGGTTGTTGGCAATCTTCTTACCACAATAATTCTTCAACACTTATCATTCAATATTTCTATGAAGGATAACTTCCAGAACAGATAAACTTGATTAATGCAGCCGCAGGAGGTACACTTACTGAAAAGACAATATCGCAAGCAATAGTTTGATTGAGAGTATGGTTTCAAATACACAACAATTCTATACTAGGAACAACTCAAATGTTAGAAGAGTTAGCGAGATAGTAGAGTCTTCACAATCGGAACAACGGTTGAAAAACATAGAGAAGGTGGTGCAATGAATGGCTACGAAAATTATTCCTACCTATGAAGAAAAATCGAACAGGTGAATGTTGTGTTCCCTAATCAGAGGCCAAGGTATGATCCCTATTCTAATACTTACAATCCCAGTTGGAAAGATCACCCAAATTTTTTCTATGCGAACAAGCAAGCTACAACTCCTATGCCAATTTATGGGCAACAAGGTGGATTTCAACCACAACAACAATAATTCCAGCAGCCTCAACAACCTCAGAATCAAGGTTCTAACCTTGAAGATTTTCTTAAAACTTATATGCAGAAACAAGATACCACTACACCAAAACCCCGTGCTTCCAACGGATAGAGCTAGTTATAAATTACATTAAAATAACGGATGTGATCCGTTGGATTGTCCATAGTAAAAAAGGTAGTTGGAAGTAAAACCAACCGACTATGCCTAATATAGTTTACTAAATGAACCAACGGACTAGGTATGTTGTATAGTTTCCTAATATAGTTTACTAAATGAACCAACGGACTAGGTGTGTTGTATAGTTCAAACAATTTATAACAGACTATATCCGTGAGATTATCCAAGAGTATTTTTACTAATCATATCCATAATTTTATTATTAGGCTAATTTATATTTATATATTGGTATATTAGTAGATTTGACAATTTAATTTTCAGAACATACAATAAAAACAAATTCAACCTCATTCATTGACTTACTTCCACTGATGTCTTGTTTCCAACGAAAAAGTTATACATGATATTCATAAAATTACCATTGGAAATATGTTATCATTTCAGTTACAATGTATTTTGATTATTAGATCCAATGTACAAAAGAAGACCATTACTGTACATGTAAGTAGGGGTGCACATGGTACGGTTCGGTTCGGTTTTTGACCCCGCCATAAACGAAACCGATAGTCTCGGTTTTTCGGTTTTGAAAACCGAGTATTACCATTAAGCATTTCGGTTCGGTTTTGAACCGGCTCGGTTTCGGTTTTAACCTGTTCGGTTTCGGTAAACCGAAAATTTTCAGATTTAACAAATTTAAAGAAAGAGTTGGAAGGTTCAATGGCAAAAGTTGAGAAACTGGAACAATTTTTCAGAAAAGGCTGTACACAGGGATGAGATGTGCGGTTGAGGATCAGCTGAAAAAATGGAGAGAGCAAAAACAGAGAAGAAGGGTTGTGTTTGCTCCATTTTACAATGAATCCCTGCATAAAGAAAGCAACCCAGCTAGATTAGACAAGACTACATTTATGTATGAAGCACTGCCATTAGGTAAGGTTCTGAACATGAAAGTCTAGTACCAGCTGAACAAATTAAAGCTTAATTCATTTTATTTTCAACTTGGTGGGATCTAGTGAATCTTGTCTGTTAAGTTATTAAACTTGATAAAATTTTAAATGATAAGAATTTCATGATATGAAAAATCGATCAAAATTCTGCATGTCATAATGTATTGCTACAGTAGTTCTTACTATGATACCGTTCTTTTTCTTTTTGTATAAAGATGATGAATAAAAGAGTTAATAAACAATGATGCTGCCAACTTTATAAAATGACTAAATTACAGAAAGACTGAGATAGAGAGTTTACAAAATAAGCTGATCATATGCAGAGACATCGTTCAACAAGACAGATATCATCCCTGACTGGCCTAGCCATGTGTTGGTTAGGGAGCAATCCTATCACCAACCTCAGCCAAAACTTCTGTGTCAGACTCTTTACAAGTAAATTCCCACCAGGACAAAGTTTGAAGAGATCAGATATAACCTTTTTCGCATGCAGATGGTTTATTTTCATTAGTTACTTCACTGATCATTATCAAATCCAACTAACAAAATTCAAGTGATGACTACTTCATCGACTAGTCTTTCTGCAATGAAATGACGCAGTTAAAGATGTCAGCGTTTATGGGGTCTGCAGAGGGCAAAAATAGATAGAGAATCTATGTTATCAAAGGCCATTCCAGAGCGATCTAGAGAGGCGATTAAAAAGATTATCCTTAAGGTGATTGTCGCCCAGGAGATAAAAAAAACTGTCACCTATTACCAACATATATGCAGATGGTGTTTTTCTTTCTGTTTTGGAATATGAGTTTTACTCTGTCAGATTACATAAGCTATCAAAAGAGTAGGAATATATGCAATCATGTATAAATGTCAGAAAACAGACTTTACCACACTAGAGCATAAGTGGTACTTTCTGAGATAAGGAAGGTGAGAAAACTAGGTCGATGAACATAATTATACCAAATAGGTAGTTGTAGCTTCAAATAGGAGGCTGCAACAGTCACTGCTTCTAATACTGTTGATGAAGAGCAGCTAATATCAAAAATAACCTTTATCCAGTTTATATTAGTAACTAAATAAAACTAACTAACCCTAATTTTTAAAAATCCCTAATTATTTTAATTTTATAAAACACTAATTTTCACATTTATAATATTCTAACATATATCATAAATTCAGAATCAAAGAACAAAAACAATAGAGATAAATTAATAATCAAAGAACAATAGCAATAGGGATAATGATACGTCGTACTTATTGAATTAACAAGATAAATTAATAATCAAAGAACAATAGCAATAGGGATAATGATACGCCGTACCTATTGAGTTAATAATACTCAGTGATTTTGTCTGCTCTAGCTTCTAGGGTTCCATTGTTGTGGTGGTGATTGTTATTAGAAGTTAGAAGAAAATGATCGGAAAAAAAATCACTGGATTATTCAGTGACTAGTTCACCTCTGCCTCCAGATATAAAATCGAAGAAGATAGATGGGAAATGAGGGAACCAGCCAGGGAGAAAGATTATGTAAGTTTTTTTCTCACATCCTACGGCCTATATTTAACCAAATCTAACGATATATATTAATCGATTTAAACCGAACCAGTTCGGTTTTATGGATGGTCCAAAACCGAACCAGGATCAACTGATTTTCTTAAATCTACAACCGTTGATTACCATTAGATTTTTGGTTCGGTTCAGTTTACCCGACTTTTCGGTTTTCAATGCACCCCTACATGTAAGGTATATGTATAAGAAGAGAACATATAAAAAGAAAAAAATAAAAAAGCATTACAATGCATATAATGTCTACAAAAGCAGATACCAAAAGAGACCGTACGAGTAATGTCTAGAAGCAACCACCAAAAACGATCACTATCATACCTTCAAAGTTTATAAATGTTAAACTAAATTCTTTGGCCAATTAATCAATTCTCAAGGAATAATATCTTCAAGCTTCCCAGTTCCCAGCAACATCATACAAATGTTAAACTGAATTCTTTGGCCAATTAATCAATTCTCATCATACAAATGTTAAACTGAATTCTTTGGCCAATTAATCAATTCTCAAGGCATAACATCTTCAAGCTTCCCAGCAACATCATACAAATCTGCACTTGTGTTAAATACGTACTTCACCAAGGATGATGTTATAAACATTCATTCCTTCGATGGAGCGAGGCTATTCAGCTCTCAGTAACCAACATGTTGTCCTTGTCATTTTATGTGTTTCAAGAAGCATTTCCTGGGGGAATGGTTTGGTGATCAAGTTCCTACAACAACGAAAATGAAGAATTTATGAGCAACATCGATATGTACTTCAAGAAGGCAAAAAATAGAAACTAGCATGCAATTTATGCTCCTTACATCGACAAAAAAATACGATTAGCTAATTACCAAATCCATACAACACTAACAAAAATTAACTCAAATTAAACCAAATTCCACAACTTCCCCAACAAAATTCACACAATAAATCAACAGTTTCAACCAATTAATTCTATCTAACAAAAATCAATAAGGAAATCATAAGAAAATGAACCTAGCTACTCGTATACGAGATGAATCCTGCAGTTCCAAATATTTATAATTCAGTATTATTGTAGCTTTCAAGGTTTTTAAATTAAAATCATCATTGAGAACTAAATCAAATAATCAGACCTGGCTTGGCAGAACAACCCATTTCCATAAATTTGAGGAGTGCGCACTGAACATAGTAAAACCAGATAAATAACTTAATTAAGTAGGCAGAATTAATACGTTGAAATTGTCTTGATCACCTGCATACATAATCAACAATTTTAATTAAAATTAACCAAATCTTAGTCACCAGTAAAGCTTCAAATACTGGTGAATGCACAGGAAAATAACCCTACTCATGGATATATTTACACATACGTTTAAGAATTAGGTATGCTACATAGCCAAATATAAAAACCCTACTCATGGATATATTTACACATACGTTTACAATCAAATACTAAGAAAGGAAAAAAAACGGAATAAAAGAGAATGCACAGGAAAATAACCCTAGATCTGCAAGAGAATTACGCTACAATGAAGGACGACAAAAACAATGATGCTTGATAGTTGATATACAGCTGAACCGTAACCCAGAATAGATTGGAGACATTGAAGAAAAACAAGATTATTGCTTATAAAGATTGCAGAAGATTGGAAAAGATCATACAAAAAGGGACAATGAAGCCTAACGATAAAAAATCCAGGTGTGACAAAGTATGAAAAACGTGCCTACTGTGCAAAAACTGAAATTAGTCGCGCCCAATTCTAAGCTGCAAATGTGTTCAGAACATTCAAGTTGCTGTAATGACATAAAATTGTTCGTAAAACCTACCCGTTGTGCAAAAGAGATATAGGCATCCATATTTTGGCTACACGTATTGGAATCACCAAAAGGGTTGGACTTATCTTGGCATAAAGCAGCAATCAAAACAAGTGGCACATTCCTAATGTTCCCTGTATTCACAAGTTCAATGAGTGCTAGTGTAACAAATTAAAATTAGTTGAAATGGTTGATACGAATATTTGCAAATACCATAAAGAAGAATATAAAATGTAAATAGTATCCTCCTTTTATTGAACTAACTGAAACCAGAGAACTAATCAAAAACAGTTGATACTTAATAATGTTAGCAAATTAAATAAATTAGCAATCCCTTGCACGGGTTAAAGTGCCAGACAATACGTGATAAGTTACTAGCATAAGGTGTTCCACCATCTGCAGTACTACTCCTTCCTACTACAAATCACAACTTCCACCACATCCACCAATCCATACTACTGTGAACCTACGCCTCCACCAGCGTACCAGCTCTATATATACTACTACTAAAAGTCACTACCCCCACCATCTCCCACACATGCCCCATAATAATTCGAAGCCATCTCAGTATCATACCTTTTAACTACAAGTCTCCACCAACATCGTCACCAGTACTACTACTACTACAAATCACCACCAACACCGTCACCAGTACCACTGCTACTATAAGTCACTGCCACCGCCACCACTGTCAGCAGTAGTACTACTGCCCATATTAGTTGTACCAACCCATACATACCAGCCCCATAATCCTACAAATCATAACCACCACCATCTCCAGTACCCGCTCCATACTATAACAAATCATTACCACCACCATCTCCATTACCTGCTCCTTACGATTACAAATCACTACCTTCACCATCTACAAAACCCTCCAAGTACAACTACATCAAAGAGATCGAAACATAACAGTTATATATGTGTATAAACTTATAAGTATTTATTGAGGTAATTTGTCAAACACTTGACCTACAGTACATTTATTTCAGTTAAGATGTCAATATAACATAAAATTGTGCACTTCCAAAACAATAAATCCAATTTCACATGAAATTTTTTCTAAACAGTGAGACAAGTATACACACTGGTTTAAAATACAACAAGTGGAGCCAACACATCATGTGTTCAAGTATGTAAAACATACAGTGATGTAAGTAAAAATTCAAACAAAATTATTTTATTTTTTTGTGAAAGTTAAAACTGTTGATGATAGATAAATCCTCAAAAGCCTAAACTACAAATGTAACACCAATACCTTGATTTAAAATTAGGAAAAGAATCATTTGTGAAACATGCATCGAATTTCTAAGGTTCAGACAACATAATAAAAACCGTTTTCAAAACTTAAACTATGGATTTCTACACAAATATATATATATTTGTGACATATATATATATTTGTGACAAATATATATATATATATAACACTAAAAACCCAAATCAAAATCAAGCAAAAGAATCTTTGAACATGCAATAGATTTCTAGGGTTCACAGTGTATGACATACCCATTTTTTGAAACAGAAATTAAGGAACAAAAGTTGAAGAGATGTAGATCTAGGGTTCTATGCAATTTCCTTACCAAATATTGCTTACTGATTTTTGATAGGAAATAGAAATCGGGAAGAAATTAAGAGAGTGAAACAAATGAGAAGAAATTGCAGATCTGAAACCATTTTTTTTGGTTCTTAATCATTCAAGAGAAAGTTGTACCCAAATTTGTTTTTTTGAAGCTAACAAGAAGAGAGGAAAATTTTGCGCTCTGCGAAAACAATGAAAATATAGAGTGAATTTTAAGAAGGGGGGAATTCTTTTGAGGAAAAATTTAGGTTTAGAATATTAACGGGGTAAGGTACGATGGGAAAATAGGGGGTACGTGGGGAAACATAAGGTAGTATACTTTGATAAAATCCAACAGTAGTGAACCCACAAGCTAAGGCTGTAGTAAATTGTGAACCCAAGCAAGGCTGTAGTAATAGTTAATTGACCCATCTGTGTTTGAAGGTATTTTATCGCCATATCGTGCTGGAACGAAGATTGATGTTCAAAATGGCACCTTGACTATGGAGTTTGATGGAGTAGTCATCCGCTTTAATATTTTTGAGACGATGAGGTACCCGCGTGATATACACTCATGTTCGTCTGCTGAGGAGAGTGATGCAGGCTAGTAACACGGGCGAGTAGAGAGTCGGGATAACGACTTTAAACCAAGCGTTGAATGGGAGGTAACTCATAGGTTTTGTATCTTAATCTCTTTTATTTATAGTTTTTATAGTTTGTATATCATATTTGCTTTCCCATGTTTAAATTCATTGAGTCCTATACCTTTAATGAAGAAATTTTTGACGAGAAATTTCTCGTCAGAAAAATTCTAACAGTGAGACCATTCGATGAAACTCCTTTAAAGACTTCGTTCGGAGTCCGATTTGAGTGGTTGAGCCCAAATTTTAAATAACAAAGACTCACCTTTCTGTCGTAAAAAGAAAATCTAAATTTGGAGTCTGTTAGGTTGGACCGATAGGCCTGGTAAATTGAGTCTCGGATTTTTTCAGAAATTTTTCAAATTGCATGTCAGTCAGTCCAGAGGCCATAAATGCCATACCTTTTATCGAAACAGTGTGCCCTTTTGACACGTTATAGAAAAGGCGTAGGCGAACAAATTTCGTCAAAGAAGTTTTACCAAATTCCTTACCAATATGTACAGTTTCCATGGAAAATATGTGGTTATGTCGGAATTCATAAATTTCGGTTTTGAACATGGAGGACAATGTGAAGTTTAAATGTGGGGGAGTATTTAGCATATAGAATTTTTAGTTTTTAGTTAGTTTTTACTCTTGTAGGTAATTTTTTTGAATTTTTTTATATATTTTCTTGAACCTCCAACTTGTAGAAATTTTAGAGTCACTTGGTATACTTCTAGCTAAGTTTACATACAGATTTCATACCGAAATAACTGAACTTAGAAGTATTAGAGAACTATATTCGGGTTGCTTAGTTGTTGAGAGGCAGTAGCTGACAAAAAAAGGACTTAAACTGATTCACAATGAATTTAGTATTAGAGTTGTTGATCAATAATTAGTGGAGACTACCTATTATTACATCAAGCAAGGCACCTGACCTTCAATTCTTTGTAGCTGTCTAAAAAATTGTGCGACCTTCAATTCTTTGTAGCTTTCTAAAAAATTATGCTTTAGAGTGTGTGTAATCTGCGTAAACTCCGGGTAGAATGATGAGCTACCCAACTTCGCTCTAATTTCAGCACTACTTTTTGATCTCTTGAATGTTATTTCTTCAATCATGAGGGTGTCATCGGAATTACTAACTTACAACATCTCTTGTATTCTTGTTTGCCGTTAGCACCGTTCTCTCTCTCGACAACAACAGGTCCATAGAAACATCATCATCATCAACAAGCGGAGCATCACAAATTTGAAGGAAAGTTGAAGACGTTCAAGGTTTACAAGCAACAGTACAACAAAGAACAAATTTCAGATTCAAGTGAAGCAACAAGACAAAGAGTAGAATTATATATATACATGTTGAAGACGTATGTACAAGAACGAAGAAAATCAAAAGATGAGAGTTAGTGAAGTTTATGATATCGAGACAATACAAATTGTGAAGAATCAAGTGGTAAAGTCATATTCCCACGGCCATAGTAATTTCATTGTTCAATTTATCTTATTTTCAGTTTGTATTTTATTTTTCTTATAGCCAAAAAAAAAAGAAAAAAAAATGACAAAGAAAGCGACAAAAGAATTTTTTTATTACTTTATGTATTCATTTTAATAAAGTCGTACGGCAGAAGAAATTTATGAAAAAGTTTCAAGCAACAAGGAATTGGGAAAAAGAGTTTCAGTTGTCAAGGTTCTACGAAGTTCAAGAATTCATCATCAACAGTTGAAGACCGAAGACGTTTCTATTGGATGTTGTGAGAGTATTGTTAATTGTAGATCGGGCAACAAGGTAAGTAAGCATTGTCATCCTCATATAGTGGTTGATTTCCTTTCTTATAGGTCATAGAAAAAAGGTTCTTTTCGTCTCACGTTTCTATGGGATAACATAATATGATTCGAAAGTTTTCTTTTTCTTCCCACCATTCAACGTGTGCAGGATTTTTATCTTCACTCCTTCCTGCACAGATGAGAACCATAAAGTGTGTCTTTTGAGTGCAATGTCATAAAATCCTCTCGGTGAGGCAGAAGTTGAAACATTCGATCATTCTCGAACCTGAATTTCTTCATATGGTTGGTTTTCTCCTAACTCAAGGGTTAAGCATGAGAATAATTTTCTTTGGAATTTCTAACTTCTTATTATTAGTGTATAGAAACTTTATGTACTCATAGCTTTTAGGATGCTTGTGACTTTAAAGTTGCAGTAGGTTTTGTGGATATACCTCTTGTAAACCCCCACGAGACTATAACTCGTCCACTAGGGACACCTATGGGTTTAAAGGCTTGTTACACATGTTAAGTGTAACTGTGTCCTCAACAAATGGAGTTGTTGTATTTTAGTTAGATTAGGTTAGATTATATAGTTTGCTCGACGACTAGCAAAAGCTAAGTGTGAGGGAATTGTATAAGTGCATACTTTCTATATTTTTGAGTGTTATTTCATGCTATTATTTGCTAAGTTTCTTATGAATTATTGTACATTATGTTTTTTTTGTAGTTTATGTCTTTTAGTAGGTGAATCATCCAAAAAGGAGCTACAAAGTTTTAGATTGTACGAGAAAAGAAGTGCTACAAAGGAAGAAAAGCCAAAGACCAAGAGGAACTCCAAATCCTGGATTTCTTATTATTATCTTATAGAGAAAGAATAAAAAAGCCAACAACAAAAGAATGAGGTCAATTCGACGTCATATGAAGAAGTTATGAGAAAAATTAAGTTCATAATTTTTTCGGAGGGTCAAGCCGTTGAGAAAGACAATTTTCTCGGAGGGTCAAGCCATCGAGAAAATAAAACTCATGAAGAAATAATTTTCTCGGAGGGTCAAGCCATCGAGAGAGATACAAATCTCAGAAGGTCAAGCCATCGATAAAAGCAAAATTTTCAGAGGGTCGAGTGGCCGAGGCAGGTACGTGAGATTGGTATTTTGACGGGTTTTTATACTATTTTTGAGTTTCCAAAACCTAGTATGATCGGTATTCAAGAACGAACACCTGTACAACTTGGGATACCTATTTAAGAGGCTCTTTTAATTATTTTAGAGATTAATCTATTCTTTTATCAATTTTTTGGAGAGAATGACACAAGAGGATAAGCTAAGGTTTTGGAGCGTTTTCATCACCGTAACTATTTCTTTTCTACTTTATCATATGTATACCATAGATTTTACTACATCCATGAGTAGATAAACTTATTATGGATTGAGGATGAATTCTAAGTTTTAATACATGATTCAATTTAGCACATAAATTTATTTTTCTACTATTACATGATTATGGTTTTGTTTTACTACAATTTATATTTATATTTATTGATAAATTGTTTAGGTGGATAACTAAATTAGTTTGTTAGTAAATCTAATACTAGTAAAGGGTTAGGATATCCGTAATTGTTGAATAACTCTTATACAGGTGGAAATTGTGAGACCTCGCAGAGGGATTCTGTAGAGAAATCGCAAGTGAAATCAACACTAGAAAGTGGACCGAGCGTACTGAGTTCAACTACTAGGATCAAACCTAAATTCACAAACCCCTAAAGCATTCAATTAAATTATACTATGAGAGCGTACTTCAGGGTGGTTCAGCCGGATAGAATCCGGTGACCAAGCGTACCTATTATCCTACGGTTGGTGATAATTTGTGATTAATAAGGAATGGATGAATATACTAACTTGATGATTGCTTAGTAACGAAGAAGAATTCCTCGATCATATTTCTCTCTATTGCTTGCATTCTAAATCACCTTTAATCGCTTTATTAGTTATTATTAATCTAAAACAAACTCCCTTTGTGAATTTTGACAACTAAAACGTCTTGCTCTTCGTGGGAACGAATCTTATTTACTACTATATTATTTATTAGTGAAGTAGAAGATAAGTAAAATAATATATGCACTTACGAACGCATGAAAGCTTGGTACTTTAGCCACTCACAATTTAAGTTAGACTTCGAATTCGGCTAGGTATTACTCTAACTCTCTATTTCAGCATATTTCCTAAATGATTTGTTAACCTTCCACAATTTATTTTGATTCTAGTAATTTTAAAATGTTAGAATTGCCAACTAAAATCTTTGAAACATGTCGGGATAGATTTGAAGAGCTCGGTTTTTATCCAAGATTTATGTCGTTCTATACACCGTCTAGAAGAATCAGTTTGTTACTCTTTGCAAGTAATAAGAGTCATGAAATGGATAATGTGGTAGGTATAAAATCCTTTAATAGTCATGGGTGCATATCTATTAGTGTTTGAGCTCCCCCAAATGCACTCTGTGAATTGAAAGGTGGTAGGCTTTCACTATGAATTTTGAAATCAATTATTCATTTTCGTCAAAAGGTTTGTCGAATTTTGGTTAGATAAAAGATGTTTTTATTATTACATCTACAAAGGTCATGGACAAATTTTATAGCGAAAAAGATAAAACAATTCTCTGCCTTATTCTCTTCGACTTCAATAAGCTTTACCAATTTGTCTGTTCTCTTTTCGAAAATTCAGAGAAAGAATTTAGAAAACCATACTAAGTTCTTACGGGGATTTCAGACTTCTTGGTTTTTTTACTATGGTAGGTTGTCTTAATGCCAACAACCAATTTTCCCACAATGAATGAGGTTGGTGATGTTTTCTTAAATTCTTGAAATGTTACCGAGTTCGTTATTAAATATTAGAGTTAGCTTTTTCTTTATGTTATTTTGTTTTACCTCCATTTCCCCAATGTAATGCATCTCTCTTTTCAATTGTGGACCAACGAAATGCAACACTCCTTAAACTAAAAGTAGAAGGGAGATGTTGCTTACTGACAAAAAGAATTCGAAGATGCAATTGAATGCTGCACCTGGGTTATTAAATGTAAACTTTTTTTTATCGTTATCACAGAAATTTTGTCATTTTTCATATCCCAGGAGACAATTTGCCTAAACTTATATAAAAATAACACATGCACCAGAATTAGGTGTTACACTTCATATTTATGTGGGTGTGTATGACCCACACCCATCCTATCCATGTTTCATTAGAACATAACCCTGACTCTCAGTTCCCACGCTAAGATTAGATGTTTTAATGCAGCAATCCAGAATCATAATGTTTCCAAGTTCTAGAAAGAAGAATCCAGATGTTGCCATTTTAGATTTGAATTCTAAAATATATTTCTGAACTAACTTCATACAATAGTCTTGTGCGATTCATTGATGCAGGGAGTGTAGTTTATCATACAGTTTGTGCATAATGTTGTCTATGTTATCACCTAGGTGACATGCAACATGAGGCTCTTAAAGACGTAGTTCAATCCCAAGTCATTTCTCATGTTTGAGCAACAACGTCATATTTGCAAGCAGCTGCCAGTTTTGGACTTGGAATGGAGCCAAGTTGTACTAAAACAAAATTTAGCTACTGAAGCAAAAAAGAAAGAAACTTCTTTCAAGTAATGGTTACCACTAATTTTCTTATTTCTAAGTAGATTTTTTTAGCAACAAGTTGCAAGTTTGCAACTACCAATATTTTATGTAATGCAATTGGGTAAGCCACTTATTCAGTAATCCTATCTTATAGTTAAGAAGCAAAAAAATAAAGAAGAAAAAGATTAATCTTCTTCTATCTTCACTGTCTTTTGCTGCCAGCTTAGATTGAAGAACTTTTAAACCGTAGGCTCTAGCTATTGCTGATTGGTAAGAAATTACATTAATAGGGAAAAGAGAGCATGCAGAAATTGTATAAGAAGAAGTATTCAGAAATATCGATTTTCCATTGTGGGGTTCAAAGGATAGTGTCTGTTTATCTCATTTACGACCAGTTTACTGTATTTATAGTAATATATTGCTACTTTTATATCCATTGTAGATACAATGGTGAGTGCTTAATGACATTAATGTTGGAGTTTGTGATGGATTAGCATACAAAGAGATATAAAAAAATGCCTTGGGATGTATCTTTTTTGTTTATTAAAACATGCATAATATAACTTAACAATCATCCATATAGGCTTTAGTCAATTTTTGTTTATGTTTTGCATTGATATTAGAGAGAACTTAACAATCTCAGAGATAACTTTTTTGCGGAAGGAGTATCCGGAGGTGGGGTACAGTGTTATCACTTACGGATGGAAGTCCACTTGGGTAGGCCATAAAAATCATGGATGGTTCCCATGCCCTGTCTTGCTGTCTCACAAAAGAGTTACAGTTCTGGATAAAACAAAGCATGATTAGTATCTCTATAGGGACCGAAGTATCCTGAACCTGTCCTAGGTAAGGATGCTATATTTTTTTTAACTTATTGTCCTCTTGAAATTTCTTCTAACTTTCTTGGTACTATTTATGGATTTTGTTCGATTTTGTACTATTTTGTACTATTTATGGATTTTTTTCTAATTTCTTCTAACTTTCTTTGATAGTGTTCGATTTTGTACTATTTATGGATTTTTATGTCTTTGTAGGTATTCTCGAGAAATAAATAATTATGGAAAAATTGGCTCGAAAAGTGATAAAGGCACCCGGATAAATTACTAAAGGCACCTACCAGTTGGATTGGGGCACCCCTTCTTTAAATTCAAAAACTTGAAAATGGCGGGAAAAGAATTGTTTACGTGAGAAAACTTCTGTGTGATTTGCAACCGAGTTTTAAGGGATTTAAAACGTGGTATTTTTGTCCCAAAGTGATTCAGCACTCAAAAGATAACATAACACACGTCAGGAGAGAGTTTTAGCCGGAAAAAAATGGCTTGAAAATCTTTACAGGAGCCGGAAACAGAGTTGTATCCTGTTTAGGATTTACACACAATTGGAGTTTGATTTGGAAAGGTTTTTGGAGTCCTTATCGGTTCACAAGGCTTATTAGGGTTTACTAACCCTATATATAGCAAGGAGGAGCAAAGAAAATCGGCGGGGGGAAGCAACCAGAGCAGCCGAAAAAATTCTAGGAAGAAAAACAAGTTCTGCTGGTGAAGAAGAAGAGGCGCCCAAAAACTGTCGCTGAAGCAGTCATATTTCACCAGCGCCTTCAGTCCGTTCTTTTCTATCTGTTTTCTTTTCCTTCTTCTATAACACAGAGAACACCTCTCTGTAACGCTTATAAGCGTTTCTCTTCTTCTGTCTACCATTATTTCTTCTTTGTAAACACTTTTTGAGCCATGAAATATTATTTTGAGAGTGTCATGATAAGCTAATCACCACTACTGGGGCTATGGAGGAAGCTATTTTTCCAATAATAAAGTGGTAATTCTTATTTTATTTATTTATTTGCAATTCTTTTATAATTATTTGCTTTGAATTAAAATTAGAAAAAATTGTTTTTATCAATTAGTTGTGTTTTCTTTTGATGAGTCATGCTGGGTTTAGAGCTTTTGATGTCTCATGCTTACGATTTACAACTATTATTTTGAAAACCTAACTTTGGCAATGTTTTGATTAAACTGAATACATGAGTTGCAAGATTTTTATCACTTGAAAAAATTGGCGAATGGTGGAATCCTTAGTCCTAGTTCTTCCCATCAATTTTAAATCAACTTTATTTTAATTTTATTTATTTTTAGTTATTAAAAATTAGGTCTGAAAATTGAATCTTCACAAGTCTAAGTATCGATCATTTTACCACTATTTCAAAATTACATCAATTTCACTATAATAAAATCTGTAATCGATTCCATGACGACAACATAAACCGGAACATTTAAGTAGTTTTAATTATGTCATTTTCAAGTTGTTGATACGTTTTAGGACAATTGCATAATATAACTCATTTGGTACTCACCTAGTTTAGGTATTTTAAATTATCAACTCAAAATAATAAGCATTTATATTTTCAAATTATGACCAGCAAGAAATATGTCTTTTTTATATTGATATAGTTTAGGACAATTGCTTTTCATTGTTCTTGTATTTCATAAAGCATGATATTTTCCTATCTTAAAATTTTCTTATTGTATAATGTATTTTTTTTTTCTTTTATCCATTATAAGTACTCAATGAGAACATCAGGTTCGGTTATGTCTTCATTCTTCAAGCACAGGTAGAAAAGCTGATCAAGGTAAAATGCAGATGAGGTTATTTAATACATATTAGTAACATGGATTGATGACTTTAACACTACTATATGGACATTGGATCATGTTGTTAGTGTTGTACGTGTATATCAAGCAGCGTGTCAGGTACACTTTTTTCTTGAATCTCTTGAACAAACAAATCTTAGTTTAATTGTTGTCTTAGCTCAAATGGCAGAGCACATGGTTTTCACCCATGTAGTTGGTGTGGGTTCGACTCCCACATATGACATAGTTATTTAAATAAGCCAAAACCTTATGTGTTTTTGGTATCAGTATATAATGCAATATATGTGTACATGTGAGAGCATGCCATATATCGTATGGAGGATGATTCGTGGCTGCGAATAAAGTCGCCACTGCAGCAAAGAAATATCGACAAACTTAGCCTTAGCATCAAAAAAGATAAAAGTGATGCTTCTCTTCTGTGATAATGAACCACAAAGAGTATAATCCCATCCTAGAAGATGGGAAACCCAGTAACTGGATTGAACCATAACACCTTAACATCACAATGTTAGGTAACTTAGCCACCATTACTACGTGGTTCTTTTCTCTTACGTTTTTCTTTTAGCATCTTAAACACTAATTTTCGGACTATATATATTCTCAAATTAGGAAATGTAAAAGCATTGTGTACAAGGAAAATAAAATTGGATTACAATTATATTTTTAAACCTTTTCCTAACTGCAACATCTATCTTTTTCAATCAGGGTATTGTAATATGCACCACACTAGCCAAAATCAAAAAGCTTGAAGACGAATGATGTTACCATTGAATATGTGGCATATTAGTGCAAGAGAGGGAATTGAGAATTGAGAAAAATATGTTGGGGATCAAAAATAATTTGGGCATATTTCAAAGAATTTTGCGACAACACATGTTTATTCGTATTTCTAATCTAAAGATTTAGAGAATTTTATAATTTAAAATTCTTAGTTAAGAAACTACTCAATATATCTTACTTTTGTGGGCATACATACATGGATTAATGTAAATGACACATCAGAGTGAGGAGATATATTTCGACTAATATATTTTCACATGTCGTTGCGGCACGGGTTAAACCCTAGTGATCTTGATATAATAAAGTTTTTCTGGTAGGTATTGATCGTGGGTGTAGCCTGTAAAGGTGAACCACGTATATCTTGTATTGTGGTTGTATATTTTTTTATTCTACCTTTTTTATTAATTTTTCATGTTTGGTCCAAATCACCAATTACTCCTTGGGATCTTATATTCTACTATATTTCGGATGTCAATATTTCTAATACATAATATATATATATATTTTAATGAAAAATATCACTGATTTCATGACTTGTCCGCGTCCTATTTCTTTAGAAGCCTGATATAGGGGCTCGAAATTCAATTGAGGGGATCCCAGTTGAGGCGAGGTGACCCAATTTTACGATAAGGGATGTCCTAGGGGTTTTATTAAATGTCGATTTTACCCTTATACCAATTAAAACCTAAACTCTTTTAACATTATTCATAACTTTTAAAAACTAAACCAAAGTAAAACCCAACCGTAATCCATCTCAATTCATCGCCGATTCGCAAAATTCATCGTCGATTAAACTCAACAATTCGAGATGAAGAAGCATACTAAAGGCGTTAAAGGTAGTAGTGATGGCAATCAACCCTACTCCTTTCAACCTAATCAAGAGATTCAAGAAGAAATCGATAGTGAAAAGCAAAATCAAGCACCGAAAAGTCCAACAATGGTGTATCTAAGGTATTGTAGAAAACCCATGTATTCTTAGAACTTGTAATTGATTTATTCGCATGTTTGATTATGTTTTTGGGAAAAAAATGTTGGACACAGTTGATATTACGGTTGGGTCCGTGTGAAAACCCAACCGTAATATTTCATGTTCTTGAGTATTACGGTTGGGTTATTTTCAATACCCAACCGTAAATCAAAGGGAAGAAGATGAATAGTTCAGGATATTACGGTTGGGTTTCAAAAGATAACCCAACCGTAAATAATTTGCGCCATTTTTTAAAAACAATTTATGGTTGGGTTTTGAGAAAAACCCAACCGTAACAATAGCGTCCATAAAAATTTGGTTAGAGTATTACGGTTGGGTTTTAAGAAAAACCCAACCGTAAAAATAATCTGCACATCAGGCTACATGTGAATTACGGTTGGGTTTTTGTTAAAACCTAACCGTAACATATGGACAACATTTTGTACTAAAAGTTTACGGTTGGCTTTTGAGAAAAACCCAACCGTAACAATAGCGCACATTAAATTTTTTGTTTTTGTATTACGGTTGGGTTTTAAGAAAAACCCAACCGTAAAAATGATGTGCACATCAGCTACATGTGAGTTACGGTTGGGTTTGTGTTAAAACCTAACCGTAAAATATGGGACAAAATTTACGGTTGGCTTTTGAGAAAAACCCAACCGTAAATAATCATGTGTAGTGAATTTTTTTTTAATTGAAGTTGAATTGCTTGGAAATTATCTAACTTGTATTGCTTGTGTGTTGTAGGAAGAATAAGAGGGGTAACAATTTAACACCAATTTCTCACACTCCAACCCCTCGCCACGGAAAGCATTTAGGGGTTGAGAAGAGAGGCATGAGTAAGACCCATAATCCCTCTTTTGAGGTAGGTGCTGGTAGTGTTCCTCAAATTGCAGAAGAGGAATATAATGTGTTCCAAGGCTTGGGTGATCTACCAACACCTAGAGGTTCTCTTGTGATTAGAGAACCACCACAAGAGCAACAACACGAAGAAGAAGAGCGGGACAGAGAACAACATGTCCCTCAAGGCAAAGGTAAAGAAATTCGAAGAGAAAAGGCAAAGAAAAGGGTTGCCAAAGAAATTCTCAAAGAAAAGGCCGAACCTCAACTGTGGCCTAAGAGGAGGAATGGAGGACTATGGGGTGAGGCCCCAGACAAATCTGCAATATTATTTGGTTATCCCCATTCATGGGCTGCCAAAGTTGCAGCGACCAAGGTATTATTCTAATCACTTCTATTATTCTGTTAAATTTTTGTTTGTTAACTTTTGTAAGTAAAACAATTTTTTTTTTATTCTTTGTAGGATCATACACAGGCGATCAAGAAATTGGTTCGTCAAAGGGCTCAACATTGGCCCTTAACTGATGAATGTACGGCTGTACAAATTCTCGTAAATGGTACCGGGTTAACTCCCGGAATTACCAATTCGATGTGGGAGTATGACAGTGTCGTCTGCGCAGCCTTCAGGGAACGTTATTGGCCTGAAACCGATACGTTTCATCTCCCATTCGGCGAGATGACTATAACGCCGGATGATGTCCAATCAATTCTTAAACTGGAGGTGGAGGGTAAATCAGTGTTTGAGGGTTTTGACAACAACATGTCCTGGAGTGATGTTTATGCACTTGTTAAAGATACACTTGGATGGGAGAAGACCGAAGCCGAATCTGAGTTTAAATTGGTCAGTGGAGATAAACCGGGGATGCCAACGAAGAAAGGTCAAGCTATGAGCAAGAAAATTTTGCTGCGTTCACTAAGGGAGAAGTTTGGAGGGACCGCAAAGTTGGAAATGGCTGGGGTCGTCATAGATGACACCAGAGCTATTCGAACAGCCAGAGCTTATCTGCTATATATGCTCGGCACCATCTTCTTTGGTGACAACTCGGGCAACAGGGTCAACGTTCACTATCATCAGTGGTTTCAGGGTGATCTCGGGATGACGCATCAGTACTCGTGGGGAACTGCCACCCTGGCTTACCTACTTGCTAACCTTCGAAAAGCTTCGAGGGTTAGGGGAACTGAGATTGCCGGTAATACCGGTCTGCTTTAGGTAATTTATTGTTTGAATTTCAATGTTTAACTTTAATTTATTTTTTTTCTCATTTTCTTATATTAATATTTATTATCTTCATAGGCATAGGTATATGATCACTTTCCCAGACTGGCTCCTCAAACGAGCGGTGATGTTACTGGACCTACAGGAAAGAAATTCGTCTTCACCGGGACACAGGAAAAATATAAAGAAGTGCTCATAGCAAAGATGAGAACATAAATTGATGTTTTCACGGTTGAAGATGTTATTTTCGATCCTTATGTGAAGATTAGCATAGAGGTTGATGGACATGTTGAGGATTTACGTGTATTGTCGGACGTGGCAGGCTACAACGGCCCTTTGTACCATCCGTTTGGGTACGTGATGTCCAACCCCCGCCGAACTCTCCGCCAATATGGATACGTCCAAACAACGGTGACACGCGAAATGTTTAAATTGTGTGTGAATGGGTCGATGATCGAAGGGCCAAACATCGTGCTAAACTATGAGCCAACGCATTTGGTCGCGGTTTGGAATAACCGCAATGATCCGAAATACCAAGTCCAAAGGAATGAGTTAACTCCCTCTCCGGGCACAAAAGAGGCTGCAGAAGATTGCTTGGATTGGTATCGCCATTTTGGTCATCCAACTATCATCAACAATGATCCTGAGACTCTGGCAATCAACACAGAAGATGGTTTCTGGAAGAAGGCATATTTCAATTTGGTACGTACATATTTTTGTTATTAATGTTTTTAAGATTTATTACTAAACACTCATCCTACTTTTATTTTCATATGTGAATAGAGAATGAAAGCCGTTGCATTGGCGGACTCTATTAATCCATGCCCAAGCACAATTGATGTGAGGACGCCTGACCAACTCCAAGCTTTGATTAGGGAGCTTCATCATGAAGTTGAGGATGTGCAGCGGACTTTACAGAGGAGTAGACCCGCTACAAGAGGCGCGACTACAGATGCGAGTACTACTAGAAGAGAGCCCCAAGCATCGGATGAAGAGACACATGATGAAGCCGAGGATGCGCAACGTGGTGCTCGTACTCGTGGCGGTCGTGCTGGAGCTCGTACTCATGGCGGTGCTGTTCATCGTAATGTTATGAGCAAAAAAAGAGCTCGTCAAAGTCATCGACCTACCCCTCCTCCTTCTCCCTAACTCTATATCTATGGTTTTCTTTTGTGTGGGTGAATTACTTGTACCTTTAATGTGAAGTTGGATTTGAAGTTTGAATTTAACTTGCACGTGAATTATAAAAATTAAACTTGAAATTTATTTGAAGTTGGAAACCATGCATTGGGAAATCCCGGTAAAAATACCCAGACACATTACTGTTACGGTTGGGTTTCCAAGCAAAACCCAACTGTAAAACTGGCAAAATAAAAAATGTGACAGGTTTACGGTTGGGTTTTGTCCAAAACCCAACCGTAAATATGTCACATTTTTATACTACAGTTTTACGGTTGGGTTTCCATCCAAAACCCAACCGTAAATCTAAAACAATAATTTTACGGTTGGGTTTTCAGCCAAAACCCAACCGTAAATTCTACTGGATAACTTTAAATTTGATTATCTAATTTGTGTGTTTTTCGTTTATTCTTTGTTTGAATGACCCAATTTACCTTCAATCTAGTTAAAATGATTGAATAAGTTCAACTTTTTGATTTTGTAACCCAAATTTGACCTTAAAACTCAAATCTACAAAGGATGGTTTACGGTTGGGTTTTCAGCCAAAACCTAACCGTAAACATATGAGAAAATGAAAATTGTTGAAAGTATACGGTTGGGTTTTGTCTGAATACCCAACCGTAAACAGTAGCCTGAAAATGTGACAGTTTTACGGTTGGGTTTGTTGTCAAAACCCAACCGTAAGTACAAGTCATTTTAAAACAATAATTTTACGGTTGGGTTTTGAGTCAATACCCAAACGTAAATTCTACTGGATAACTTAAAAATGGATTCTCTAATTTATGTCTTTTTCTTTGTTCGAATGACCCAATTTACCTTAAATATAGTTTAAATGATTGAATAAGTTCAAATTTTTGATTTTGAAACCCAAATTTGACCATAAAACTCAAAGGTACAAAGGATGGTTTACGGTTGGGTTTTCAGCCAAAATCCAACCGTAAATGTATGACCTCAACACATCAATTCCCAAGGATATTACGTTTGGGTTTTGAGTCAATACCCAACCGTAAATTGCATTTGAGGAAAGTTTTGGGTCGTTTTTGAAGTTTGTTTGGGTTTTCATTCAAACCTTGTACGACCCATTTTTCAAAATATAGTCGTTACACTTCTGGTTTATAAGTGAAATAGTTGAGTACATATCCAACCCATCCATTTTTTTTTTAAAATTAAACCTTTATGTTACAACAATCATCTCCAACAAAACTAGTACTCTAACATAGTGGAATATGGGTCAACCTGGGATTAAAAATCCAGATTTTTCTTTGGATGGAGATTTATGTATTTGCCGCAACTATGTATTATGTTTTCCAAAAAGAGGAGAAGAAAGAAGGCAAAGTGGTATAACGAGTCCGAGTTATTAGCAAACAATCCATGAAAACTTTTGTTCTGAAACCGGCAACCCTTATAACCGTGATCACGTCAAGTTGATTTGTCGATATAACACTATACACCGATACGTAGAAGAATTTATGGCATTATTTCGTATTATTGGTCAACTACGACTTAGGGTGAAAACGAAGATGAGGTGTTACAGAGATCTCTTCAGGAATGAAGGAGATGGAAAATATGGCCCTTTTTATACCTACCTCATTATCACATCCTAAAGGACTTTTTGCTCACTCGCAAACCTATTTATTAGTTCTTTTGTAATGCCATTTGGGTTTGTTAGTAGTAATTTCAATTGTATCCCAGGTTACTTTAATGATTTCATGGGTTGTAATGTGGTCAAAAATTTGATGTTTACATAAATTTTGTGTTTTGAACCCAATTTTGAGTGAATTGAAATTCCAAAAAAAAGGTTAACAAAAATATTTACGGTTGGGTTTTGAATGCAAACCCAACCGTAAACCTTCCAGATTAAAATTCACCCAGGTTTACGGTTGGGTTTGGACTCAACCCAACCGTAAACGTGACAGTTTTACGGTTGGTTTTGGAGTCATAACCCAACCGTAAAACTGGGGAAAAAAACCCTGGAAGGTTTACGGTTGGGTTTGCACTCAAAACCCAACCGTAAAATTATCATAATTGTGTAGTGACTGGTTTAAGGTTGGGTTTTCAGTGAAAACCCAACCGTAAACCTGGGTGAATTTTGTAGTGACACATATGATATTCCAAATTTTTCATTTCCAAAAAACTATATTAATATTATGATTCCTCCAACATACATATGATATTGTTACTACCAATATTAAATGCCTTTCAGGTTTACTATATTATCATTCCGACTCCGAGTCAGAAACAAATGATATGAATTGAAAGGTCGGGGAGGGTTTTAATACCTTCCAGAGTTCGAAATTTTGCTTGAACCAGAGAACAAGACTTGGCGATATCACCGTCGTATCCATCCTGTAACGGGGGTAATGGACTTCCTTCTTTCAACTTGAGACCGACATAATGGCAGTTCTGCACCAGCCCAATCACACATCTTCTATTAGCCAATTGTTCGACAAATGTTGATCTTGTTGGTGCAAATGTAAAACAATATCCATTTGAGATATAATGTATGACGCAATTGAAAGCGTTGGCGAGGATTTGCCCACATATTGGCATGCTCATCCAATACTCGCTAGTACAATTCTTGTTGCCTATTAAACGCCTTTGGAGAGCGATGAACTCCTCGTTTAACAACGACTCTTCATCTCTATATGCACACATCATTGGCTTGTATAAATCCGGGTAAGAGCGTAGTTCAACCGCTGACTTATGCCTTACATAAGTTACTTCGTCCATACCCAACCCTGCTGCTCCGCTAAATGGTCCAACTTGTTCGATGAATACATGGTATCCACAATTACCATCACCGGAAACATCGTCGGTGACCTTTATGTATGGACGAAAAAAAGCC
Source organism: Papaver californicum (assembly GCA_023531435.1). Taxonomy (NCBI): domain Eukaryota; kingdom Viridiplantae; phylum Streptophyta; class Magnoliopsida; order Ranunculales; family Papaveraceae; genus Papaver; species Papaver californicum. The sequence goes on along the minus strand of JAJJMC010021281.1, from coordinate 1,941,936 downwards.
GGAAACGATGACATATAATTTTCATAAATAATGTGCTCGGTTCGGACGATTTTTCCATTCTCAATTCTTGAAAATTTAGATGGAAATTGCATCAATCCTCTTGCAATCCGGATCGTATATGGCTCTTCAACCACTAATGTATTGCCTTTAAGTTTTTCTTTTCTTCTTGCTAATTCTTTCATACTAACTTTTTTTTTTTCTTGCTAATTCCTTCATACTTACTCTTCTTGAGTTTGGGTTTGGAGGAACTTTTCCCTTGGCACCAAGTATAATTGTTGAACTTTCTTGAGTGGGAACCGTGAGACCTTTTCCTTTAATATCTGCTAGACTTGGTCCCCCTTGTTCCGTTTGACTTATTTTTCGTTGAGCATCATCCTCCTTCTCATCCTCTGCTTCATATTCCTTTTGCAAATGCTCAAATGCAGAAGGGTTTCTTTTCTTTGATTCTTCATGCAATTCCCTAGCTTTTTTGCGTCCCACGACCCTCGATTCTTTGGTTGATTGGTTCCTTGACAGCGTACCTTGTGTGCGGAAACACGAAGTAACTCAACTTCGTCAACCAAATTTGCCTTTGCGCCTTATTTAATGTATCATATTTCTTGGCTAAAGCCTTTCCAACGTGGGTGTCGGCAAACGATGCACCAAAATCTTGTTCGACGATGGAAAAACAATTGTTGCCAAAACGGATCAATATCTTGAATTGGTATCACACCGTCTTCTTCGTACTTGGGCATCATATGCCGGCAGGGAAGTCCAAACTTGACATGTTAGGACAAACACACTCTTCTTCTCCGTGTAAGTTGGCCAATCTATAGTGCTTTACTTCGTACATTATCTTCTCAATAGCACAATGCGACACCTTATAAAAAATACTTTGGAGCAATGGTTCATCTTTATAGCTGACGTGTTTTCTAGAAAGGCTTTTTTCAAAAGATTCCTTAACTCTGTCAAGGTCACGGAGAAAATAATCGTGCATCGCTTCGAAGACCGTAACAAACCCACCATCAGAATTATGAAGCTTCTTCTTCATTCTGTTGTGAGATGACTCCACGGTACTTGTAGCTTGGTTGTCAAAGTGCCTATATTGGTTTGTGAAAACGCCGCTACAAACTTCTCTTTGTGCGGATTCAACCAATGGTCCATCAAATAGTTCACAACTTTTGGATAATTACTCCAATGCAAGCATAACATACGAACATTTTCTTCATAATCTTCCTTGGTGATAGACCATGTCAAAGCGTCCCATTCAGTTTGGAAACTAGCCCATTTTAGTTCAGCCAACTTGTCGTCCTCCTCGAATTTTCCTTTGGCCGTTTCTTGTTCTGAAACCGGCAATTTTTTAATTCTCTCCATCTCGCTTTTCTTTGTTGGACGAATAATCGTTTTGCACTTGGTTTGAATATTGTTCCACAAGTGGAACGTGCAAAGAAGATGATGAGCATCTGGGAATACCCTTGCAATGGCATTCATCAAGCCTTGTTCTTTGTCAGTGATAATTACCTTAGGGGTATATCCTTCAACGTAGAATAATTTAATTTTTTCCAATGCCCACACATAGCTTTCTTCTAGCTCGTTTCTCAAGAAGCAAAAGGCAACACTAAACGAGGACTTGGTAGAAGTTTGGCCTACAACATTCAAAACCGGGAGCTCATACTTGTTAGTTTTGTACGTGCAATCCATCATAAGCACTTGATGGGAGCACCGTGCTAACTTTATAAACTCGGGATGAGCCAATATAATATGCTTAATTTCTTTATTCTCATCTTCTTCGTGAAACATGGTGTAGTTTTTCGTCTCCCCCAAGTACAAAAGTTGTTGGATCGGGTCCCTTTCTTCCCATTTATCACGCTTCAACTTGGCTTTGGCGTTGTAGATTGTCTCCAACTTAGACACATTATTTGAGTTTATTTTCTTCAAGTGCCCGAGTATATCACTGGGTTTCAAACGCTTATCCGTCATATCATCTACGATGAGATTTTCTTCCTTGGTAAGCCGGGTCATAGAAGGATGCGTTAACAAAGTCTCTGGTGGTAGGTGGTTGTGACGACCGCATACAACTGTAGACAAGAACCACTTATTCTCATTGTTCTTACGAAATTGAAGCTTGAAAGGACATCACGTCTTCTTAGTGTAAGTTTTTCGCTTGATCTTTGTCTTTGGTACATACTCAGTACCCTTCTTTGCATGTCTTGTGTATTGTCCACTACACTCATTAACCATTTGAAAGCGGTTGTGTTTTTGTTGGTTGTTACAAACAATCACACACATGATGAGTTTCCCATGTTCTGTAGCCCACTTCTTTGCATCATATTTTTTATCCCATGTCTACATGGTCCAAGAACAGAAATTTAGGAGAAAAAAAATGGCATTATGACAATTGTCGAAAGGGATTAACAACTTATCTATAACCTACCAGGTCGTTCAAATAGTGATCCGTAGTATCTATAGTTTCAATATCATTTGGAGGAGGCTGATCATACATTGGTTGAGGTACAACCGCGAGCTGAACAAAAAAGATCAAGGCATTACGCAACAAAACACTAAAACCAATAAGTTTACGGCTGGGTTAGAAGCGTCAGACCCAACCGTAAAAGCGTCAGACCCAACCGTAGAATCGACGGACCCAACCGTAATACAACAAAAAAAAGCCAAACCAATTTTACGGTTGAGTTAAAGAGTAAAACCCAACCGTAACAAGTGCAGTAAATACCCATGCATGTAATAAGTTACGGTTGGGTTTGTGGTAAACACCCAACCGTAAAACTGTGAAACTCTACTTTTCAGAAACACAAATGTATAGTTACGGTTGGGTTTCTCAAGAAAACCCAACCGTAAACATGACGGAGTAACAAAAAAAACCACTATTATGTACCTCATTTCCTTAAATAGCAAAAAATGAAAAAGAGTTTAAGTTAGAATGATACCTGACTATTCTCAGCAGTTGAATCTTCACTTTGACGACTACTTTCTCCATTTGGTTTAGTTTCAGCATCACAACTTACACTTAAAACCTCTCTACCATCCAAATAATCATACATAGTTGGGTCTCCCTTAATGGGTATGTAGAATTTAGTTTGGCAATCATACAAGGATTCACCCTCCACAAATTTGCCACTAGAATCACTCATTTTGGGTTTTTCAAAATTTTGGGTTAAAACTCTCTTATCTCTCTTCCACTTTTCCCACCAACATAAAACAAATACAAGACTGATTTAAGCATAAAAAATGAAGAATATAGGAAATGAAGATGATCATTTACGGTTGGGTCCGATGACTCAACCTAACCGTAACTACATTTCCACTAAAAAACTTATGTTTACGGTTGGGTCCGATTATTAAACTCAACCGTAATATAATTTACAATAAAATAACATATTTATTACTGTTAGGTTTCATTACAAAACTCAACCGTAAATGATCATCGCACTTAAACTAACATTAAAAATTACGGTTGGGTTCTAAGCCAAAACCCAACAGTGATATAATTTGAACAAAAACCACATATTTGTTACGGTTGGGTTTCATTACAAAACCCAACCGTTAATTATCCCTGAATAGTCACAAAAAAATTACAATTCCAACGGTTTTTTTATTTGAAAATCTAGCCGTTAGGAATTTTTTCCCTATAAAAGGAAACCTTTCCTTTTCACTTTCTCATTATTCTCTATCCCTTTCATTCTCATTATAATTCTAGACTTTCCAACTCATTCTCACCATACCCTTTCAACCATTAAAAATGGTTTGATACACGAATGATGAAGATATTGCAATTGTTCGAGGGTGGGTTACGATGATAGAACACGCTTACGAGAGAGCCTTCTATAACAACAATAGAAACGTTGTTATAGCTGAAAATTGGATGGACAGTCAGGAGGACGATTCTTGGTGGGAGCGTGTGTTTGAAATGTTTGTGGCATTACACGGAATAGATATCGGAGGACGTGCAGTACCATCAAGGGACGCTTTGAGGCGTTGTATGAAGAAATGGAAAACCTAAAACTGGAAATGAAAATGAGAGTTGAAGCATTTCCCGACGAAACCAATGTGGAAAGAGTAAGTGTGTCAATTAATAAATCGTTCGTTAAAAAAAGATTTAAAATAATCAAACTTATAATTGATTTATTTTTTTCAGCATGTCATGGCTAGGGCGCAGTATAAAATCAAATATGGGAAGGAGTTCAAGCATACAGATTGCTATCGTATCTTGGAACAAAGTTTCTATCTTGAGTTTCGCCGTTATGATTAAGTGTTTAAATGTTTAAGTGTAATCATCTAATGATCTACTGTATTTCGTTTCCTTTAGTTCTTCCTTTAATGTTAAAAATAAGGTTTTTAACAACTCTGGTATTTGATAAGAAAATGAACTAAACCCAAGCATAACTAATTTTGTCTTAAAAACTCCTTTTTACGGTTGGCTTCCATGACTCAACCCAACCATAACTACAATTCATACTGAAAAAATCATATTTACGGTTGGGTTCGATTACTAAACCCAACCGTAAACAAAATTGTACAAACACCACAACTACCTTACGGTTGGGTTTCAAGGCAAAACCCAACCGTAAGTATATGATAAAATATACACTAAAACTAACACTAGAAGTTACGGTTGAGTTCGATGACTCAACCCAACCGTAACTACATTTCTTTCTAAAAACTCAATTTTACGGTTGGGTTTGATTACTAAACCAGTCGTAAAAAAAATTTTACAACCACCACAACCAGCTTACGGTTGGGTTTCAACGCAAAACCCAACCGTAACTATATGATAAAATATATACTAAAAAACTAACAATAGAAGTTACGGTTGGGTTCGATGACTCAACCCAACCGTAACTAAAATTCCCACTAAATACCACAACTAGATTACGGTTGGGTTTTACCTCAAAACCCAACTGTAAATTTTACGGGATTCTCAAAATTCCAGAATTTCTGTCTCCTTAAAGTACACAATTCCAACGGTTTTTTTGTTTGAAAAATCTAGTCGTTGGTTCCTTTTTTCCTATAAAAGGAAACCTTTCCTTGTCACTTTCTCATTATTCTCTATCCCTTTCATTCTCATTATAATTCTAGACTTACTCATTATTCTCACCATACCCTTTCAACCACTAAAAATGGTAAATACATACACGAATGATGAAGATGTTGCAATTGTTCGAGCGTGGCATACGATGGTAGAGCATGCTTACGATAGAGCCTTCTATAACAACAATAACAACGTTGTTTCACAAGAAGATTGGCATGAGGATCAAGCAGCTGAAGAATGGTGGAAGCGTGTGTTTCGAATGTTTGCGGCATTAGAGGGGAATGTAAATCATAGGACGTGGAGAGCCATCAAGAGACGGTTTGAGACGTTGTATAGACAAATTAAAACTGGAAATACAAATGAGATTCGAAGCAAATCCCTACGAGAACGGTGTGGAAAGAGTAAGTTTGTCGATTAATAAATCGTTAATTAAAAAGAGATTTCAAAAACTCAAACTAATAATTGATTTATTTTTTTCAGCATGTGTTGGCCATGGAGCAGTATAGAATCAAATATGGGGAGGAGTTCAAGCATACAGATTGCTATCGTATTATGGAAACAAGTCGGGTGTTTGATTATTGCCATTATCTTTAAGTGTTTAAGTGTAATCATCCAATGATCTATTGTATTTCGTTTCCTTTGTTTTTTCCTTTAATGTACTGCTTTAAATATATTACAATAGAATGAATAAGTTAAAAATGTGTGTTTTAAACCCAATTTGGAGTATATTGAAAATCAAAAAAAAGTTAACACGATCATTTACGGTTGGGTCCGATAACTAAACCCAACCGTAATATAATTTGTACAAACTCTACAACTTTTTTACGGTTGAGTTTTAAGGCAAAACCCAACCGTAATTCTGTGTTGAAATTGCTACAAAAATTAACAGAATATGTTACGGTTGGGTTATAAGCCAAAACCCAACCGTAAATTCTACTGGATAACACAAATTTGGATTATCTAATTTGTGTGTTTTTCGTTTTTTCTTTGTTTCAAACACCCAATTTACCTTCAATCTAGTAAAAATGATTGAATTATTTCAAAATTTTGTTTTCTTAAACTCAAATTTAACCAAAAAAATCAATTCTGAAAAGGATGTGTTACGGTTGATTTTTCCTTTAAAACCCAACCGTAAATCTGGGCAAAAATGGTGTTCTTCGGTGTTCTTATGGTTACGGTTGGGTTCGACATGAAACCCAACCGTAAATTTCTCTGAACAACAAAATTTGAATCTTTCAAATCGTGATTTCATCAAATTTGAGCCATAAAGAGATCAAGAGTATAAGTTAGAGGTATGCTCAATGCTACTATGGTTTATTGAATCAAAATCTAGGGTTAAAAAAAAAACGACAAAATTTTCTTAAATTTCATCTAGTTTTTCTTCCCACCAAACACAAATTCAAAAAGAAAAAAATTCAAATCATTTGATTAAGTAAAAGATTATGTTTAATTAATCATGATTAGTTTAATTTAATCTTAACTAATTAATGTAATTAAGATTACTAATCAGGGGTGGTTTGGGTATTGTGAAAATATTATGGATAAAGAATTTTTAAGTTTTACTTCATAATGTCCTTATTTCGTCTTATTAGAGGAGCCCTCAATTGAATTTGGAACCCCTATATCAGGTTTCTTCTTTTAAGAATTTATTTGTTTTCGCTTTCGTGTCCACGTCAAGTGGGTGTCCCCGATCAGTGCTACCTAGGTCGATATTTGACGCGCCAGAAAGGCTGACTTTTTGGACGTCGACCTCACAAGTCTCTGCGAAGAAAAGTGGACCATTCCAGACATGAGACATTCATCACTCGACCGGATCCAAACATTGCTGCACCTAAAAGTCTCCGAGTCTGGGTCACTCATTGGATCCAAGACAGTGAGTGCTCGTCACGGACAAACTGAAGGGAAGAAAAAAAAGACAGAGGGAGAGAATGTCCTTATCATGTTTTGCTCAGGGGAATGGAGAAAGAGATTCGTAAGTTTGATGAGAAATCCATAATGGTTTCCTTACAAAGTAAACCAAAGAAATCTAAACACAAATATGAAATGAACAGACGAAATAATAAGACATCAAATCAAAGTATAGAAATGAGATCCACAAAATATTTGTATTTATTTCACTCTCAGTTACTTTCATTCTCTAATACATTATGTTGTTTCTCCGAAACACAAATAGCATACAATTATAATAACTTTCTCAAATAAAACGAAACTGATCAAGAAGAAGAAGAGCAAGAAGTAGAAGGCGAACCTGAAATTCTAGGAGATGTTAGTGGAAATAGAGACAGTAATTGAGGTTCTGAATCTCTATGGGTATTGGAAATTGATGGTGATGAGGATGAATGTAAATAGAATCCTTTCTCAGCAATTTCCTTGTCTTCTTTATCAACTACAGGAGATGATATAGTAGAAGTTGATGCAGACCTATTAAAACTATCATGATGAAGCAGTGGGGTAACAGGGCTTAAAACAAGTGAAGGAAAATTAAGTATACTTGGTGATAACAATTCTATGTTTTTACTATCCCTTGGAGAAAACCCACTATTCTGCTTTTGGTTGAAATTTGATCCAGGAGTGAAAGGACTAATCCTGATCGTATTCTTGAAGCTATTATTTCTTCTCTCAAACAAATTGAGTCCCTGTTTCTTGGGTTTGTTTTTCATGGGAGGAATTGTGCTCTTCGAGACCGGATCGACGGATGATTTTGTTGCATGTTTAGATGATCCAGTAAGAAATTGAACTACTTGTTTGAAAGAAGAAGTATCAGCTTGAATGAAAGTTGTACTTGGTGGGTATGCGTTATTGATAGTAATTTTACCATTGTTGATGTGCGATGCTGCTGAAGATGATAGTTGGTGAAACGGGTTCTGTTTTTCTTCTACTTTTGTTAAGTTCTCCATTGATTAACACTAGTAGTAATATTCCTGTTGCTGCAACTTCGTGGACTCGAGAGATAAAGATGGTTTCTCTGCTTTCTACTTTTTCTTTCCAGAAAGAGAATTCATACCAACACAAGTTTTGACATTTGATTTATTATAATAAGATGCTCCTGGGATGACATTGTCTAGGTTGCCTTCTTCTCTCTCCACTCTCTCTTGTTTACTTTTGAGTTCTTTTAGATCTTACCTGACAGGGTTTCCTAAATTACAAAATATAAAGGAGTCTGATCAAGTCAGAAGTCGTCAATGTTCGGTTCATTTTTTTTTGGCCGTTGACTTGAAAGGCCCTACTAATTGCTAACCAAATTTTGGAAGTTACTATCAAATAAAGTTACATTTTTTCATCTTTAACACAGATTAAGTTAAGAATTCCAAAAACACCGTCAAGAAATAACTAAAGCACATTATATCTCCTGAAAAATCGTTGGGGAAGGCAACATATAAAAAATCCAGAAAATTACTAATGTGACTGTGAGGCACAAAGCAGCTCAAGCTACAACCTAGACAAAACAACAACACAGTTCACTGGATGTGAAGAAGTGAATACATACTATTCTATACAAGCCTCATTCTCCCAATCCTGTCTTTGCAACCGCGAGTTGGACTTTCTGCAACCCGCACCAAGTAATTTTATTGAAAATAGTTCATTCAAAGTGACCGAGCAATATTTTTGAACTCATGCAAACAAGATTGCAGTACTTTTTGCCGCTTGTGGAGAGATTGCCTTTCATTCTGAAGGATGCTGATTGCACTAGGTGCCACAAACATGTCCATGAATTTTTCATCATTCACAGCAAAAAGATCTATACCAAGTGCAACCACCAACTTGTCCCTACTGCTCACATTCACCAGTGAAATAAATAAATAAATTAGAGCCACGAAGACGAATAGAAAGCAGCATGCTCATGATTTTCTTTTGGAAAAAGATAGTGGATCAGATAAGAGATGAGCTTACCAAGGAGTTAAGAATCCAGAGTTCAGTGTTGATGGTACGCTTCTCTCAATAAGAACTTCACGTATGCGAGAAAAATATTGCGCAGCAGTAGAACAGATGTCAGAATAAGCTGAGCCTGATCTAGAGCTAATGTCACCATTTCCAAATATATTTTCGCCATCATTATGGAGTCGGCGGTGCTCCAAATTCCTGTTGTTGGCTGCCATTCTTGAGTGCCGCTTTTTCGCTCCAAGTTCATTGCCGTTTACTTGCTCTTTCTTCTTACCTACTCCAAAAACTATATCACATGGTTGATCAGGAGAAGGAGTCTCAGGTACTGTCAGTTGGCTTTCACGGAGAGCATCTTTAGCGGTTGTACTCTTCCCTGGAGTGGTCTGTTGAGCATTTCTTTCTGGGGGAATATTTTCCTCACCTCCACCCATTATTTCATCTTGATCAGTTGTCTTACCATCAGATAACTCAATGCAGATTGGAGATACTTGAGCTTGATTCAATCTGTAGATGGATGGCCCACCTTGGACATAACTTCCTAACAAGTCGCGTTCATAACAAACCTGGGAGTATGGGCTCGTAACTGAATCAAGATGATGCCTTATTAATTGCTTGCACTGGTTCGCAAGATCCTTCACGAAGCAATTGTATGAATGCCTTAAAGCACCATGAAAGCCTATATAACCATCCATATCTCCATTGTTTCTTGTGTCTGTTTCCGTCAAAAGTAAGATGAACTATTAAATATTCACCGGTACATAATTCAACAAATGCGTAATTACTGTAGTAGAAGGAAAACAAGAACTGAAAAGGAGCTACTTACAATCTGAACAATCACGACTGTGATTGCGCTCAACAGCAAGATCAAAAAGATTTCTTAAAACATATGCAAGCCGATCACAAGCAGTGTCCAGAAGGGGAGCGATCCAAGACCGAGCAGCAGCACGTGCTATCTCTGCAGCCGCTTCCGTTACTCTTCCACCTCCACCACGGCCAGCATGGGCAAGCAATATATTAGCAACCTGTTTAAAGTAATTAGATATGTTTGCGATTTAACCTAAGGGAAGATGCTAATAACTTCAGTAGTTGAGTGGGTAAGTAAAATTACCTTTTCCCTAGACACTGGTGGGCACTCAATCGAATAAGTAGCACAACGAAATTCATGCATTACCCTTTCAAATGCTGCTCCTCCATAAAGCTTAAGGGTAGAATTTGGAGGTTTGACCTCGGTACTAACCCCAGGCCAACTGCCAATACCACTCTCCAACTGCTCCTCAGTAGTTGTTTTACCCCATTGCTCTGGGGATGGATCTGCCGCTCCATCAATCAATACCCCCTTTGTTCATTGACAAGAAACAAAATTTTCTTCTTAATGGTATTTTTATATGCATTGTAATTAGAAATAAAATAAGAAGGAGAAACAATAAAATAAAAATAGGTTATAAAAAATGAGGTGCATCAAAATTAGTTACCACATGAGTGCTTATAAATGCTGCATGCATCATTGCAGACCTCCGAAGATAGGCAACATCAGAAGTTGCCCTTATCTTGGACTCCATTCTGGCTAAATCGGTGGTTACTTCATCACAACGCTGTTCCAGCAAAGCTAGGGTTGATGGTGCAGATTCTTTATACCTCTTTTGAAGCTCAGATTCTAAGTATTCCTTTAAACAGCCAAAACCAATGAACGGTTTAAACTTTTCTTCATCAAATCCTCCGTTAACACCCTCACGCAGATGATGGAGAATATTAGAATCGACCAGACCAATTTGTCTGCGAAACTCCTCATTAGAAACAGTTCCCCTGTCCTTGGGGAGAGCCACAAAGTATGGATGTATATTATCTCCGAGATAACCACTAGTACTCAAATATCGATCCACTTCCCACCTTTCAGTAAACTCCTGCACATTTCATTGCCGAGAAAAATAGCTTCTTAGACTTGTTATTGATGTCATTATTTCTTATTTCAGTAGTCATGAATTCCATAATTAGTATACCTTAAGCCTATTATCAAACTTGGAGACAACGACAATTGTCCTTCTAAATGTTGGGTCGATTTCACGGATAGCATCCAACCAGAGCGATGAACACCATTCAACACTACTTTGTTGAAGAAATACGAGAAGGCGATGAGGAGGGCTTGCTAAAGATTTCACCATTGCCAGGATTTCATCAGGTGTATTTTCTGGTTCACCCTTCTTTGCCTGCATATTGCAGTAAAAGCTTCATATCTTCGTTCACAATTATAACCACGTGAAAACAGTATAACACTCATTAATTATAAACAAGAAGTTGCAAAAAACCCACCTTAAGAACGAAACCTGGAGTGTCAATAATAGTGAGATTGGGACAATGTGCATACTCAGCTCTCATGACAATCGGCTTTGCAGAAACTGTGGTTTTAGTCTTCTTGAGAAGCGCATCAGTCCTGGATTTGATTAAATCAGCAATTGTAGATGCTGACAAAACTGGACTTCCATATTCTTCAGAATCCTCTTCCTGTATTCCCTCCACAGCACAGTGATGACAAAATTAAAATCGTAACTTGTGCAGTATAAGACAATTGGAATACATACCAAACATACTCTAACAGTTTAGATTAGCCTTTGTCATCAACAAAAAATGAAAACCTAGATCGAAATACGAACCCTAAAGCAGTAAAGTTACAGAAATGGGAAAATTTGTTAACAAAACCCTAAAATCCCAAATTAAGGACGAACCTGAAACCTGCATCGAGGCTCCAATGCAGTCTGATCGTGAACCATTTGAAGAATGAGAGGTCTACGAGTACCCATTTCGACTTCGCGAACATTGAATCGAAAACCAAGAAGGGCTTCAAGGAGAGAACTCTTGCCATCAGATTGACCTCCAACGGCTACGATTTCAGGTATGGGGAGTTTTTCACCAAAAGCAACAGCAGCCGCTTGTAAACGATTGTAAGCTTCAAATCGGGATTTGAATTCAGATGTTGTGGTGGAAGAATCCATGGAATTAGGGTTTTGAGTCTTTCTAGAAATGGAATGAGAAACTGAAACTGATCTAGGATTTGGGGTTTTTGCTGGGATTGTTAGATGAGCATTTGAGCTTCCATTGGTGATGGAAATGTGGGGAGAGAGAGAGAGAGGAGGGAATTTGAAATTTTGAATTTGAGTTCGATAGTTCGGACTTCGGACCCTAGTTAGCAATTCCGAGTACCGGAAATATTCGGGACCGCGAATGTATGAGTATTTGGGCAATGGTTCGTGATTCATGGATAATTCGGAACAACATACGTACGTTTATAATTTGTATTAGGAATACAAATTCGGTACATGAAATTTAGTATATAATAACCAGTAAAAAAATTATTTTTTAACACAATCTCACTCTAGGTACTATGATTCTATGATTTAAAGGAACTATAAATATGATATATGTAACATAATCAACAAACGTGTACGTTAACATAATCAATAAACGTGTACGTTGTTGGTGTAGAGCTAAGATTGGTGTATATAAGATTTTAAAAGTAAAAAATATGATTAAAAAGTAGTAATTTAATGATGATGTGGCAAAGTATTATACGAACCGTATAGTTCGGTAATTCGTAAATACACATATAATTCGTTTTAAACTGGAAATTCGTAAATCTAAATCGTGGTTCCAGAAGTACGTATGATAGTACGGATTCTGATGATACGGACGTATTCGGATGATACATACGGATTCGCGAATTATACGGATATAATTCGCAAATTTACTAACTAGGGTTTGGACAAGGAGAAAGACGTTAACAAATGGGATGATGCTAGGAATTGTTGTTTAATCTAATCTACAAGACCCGGTTAATGTGTGGTACACTCATCCAACTCCTTTTATTCGATTTGGACCAAATTTTTTACTCACTCATCTATCTCACGTGTAAGGAACATAATACATTTTTTAAAATATTCCAGATTTACCTTTTTTCCATTGAAATACTTAAAACATCTTTCGAAGTCAAATCTATTTTTATGTTTTTAGTTTCTTCATTAACAGCGGGAGAGCTCTATCGATGGGAATTGATGAACAAAAACAAGATAAACTACGTCAATCAGCTCTATCTTTCTAAAATTTCAGATCCGTCTTTTCTTCTTTGCTAGTGTTTCTCGGGTTTTGTTTGAAGATTGTTTTAATGTTCTGTAATCACCTTCATCTCCGTCCAATCCAGGTATGTTCTATAATAAATGATGGTAAAGAAGTGACGCAAATGAAGAAGAAGAAGAAGAAGAAGAAGAAGAAGAAGAAGAAGAAGAAGGAGGAGGAGGGGAGGAGGAGGAGATATAAATTCATTAATTTTGGGTTTTGATTTATAGTTTTTAATCTTTTTTCTCATCTGGATCTAATGCTCAATATTCGAAGACAAGGTTTGTATCTTCAAATGACATGGCTCAATCGATATGGTGTTATTTTTATTTGGTTTACTTTTATCTTTCTTAAAATCATGGTTTAATATGTATTTTTCCCTCAGTACATATTGATATGTACTGTTGGACTCATATATTTTTTCCTTCAGTACATATCAATATGTACTGTGATATCATACCTTTTTTTTTCCTTCAATACCTATTTTCCTTTAGTACCTATCAATATGTATTGTTGGACCATAAAATTTTTCCTTCAATACATATTTTCCTTCAGTACATATCAATATGTACTCTTGGGTCAATATGTAATGTGGGATTATACGCTTTTTCCTTCAGTACATATCAATATGTACTCTTGGATCAATATGTATTGTGAGATCTACGCTTTTTCCTTCAGTATATAATTTCCTTCGTACATGAATATGTACTGTTTGGATCAATATGTACCGTGGGATCATACACTTTTTCCTTATGTACTATATGATCTTCTTCTTCTTTTATTTTTCTTCTTCTTTTCTTGTTCTTGTTCTTGTTCTTGTTCTTCTTCTGGATCAATAACACGATTTTTTTCAGATTTGTTTGATGATTTAGGTTTGCTGTTGAGTATCGATTTTTTTTCGGTTTATGTTGATGATTTTCTCTTTTCAAATTTGATTTTCGATTGGGGGTTTTTCAGATTTGATTTTCGTGCCCTAATTAATATGTTGGTTTTGATTTTCAGTTTTCAAGTGGTTTCAGAAACTGTTTTGAATTGGTTTTTGAGGTTGTGGCTGGTTCACATGTGAATAATAATGGACAGTGAAGTAATTTTCACTTTTCAAAGGTTTTTAGACCTCCTGTTAAATATTATATCCCGCTAGACCCTAGATTAAATGGGTCATGGGTTTTTGGACCATTCAGCAAATTTCCCAATGGGATGAGATGCCAGATATGGATACTGATAAAGGCCCATTAATAACATCTATCAATTATCATTTGACCATCGTATGAACTCATTTTTGGAGATTTTTTTTTGGATACTTGGGTTATTCCTTTTGGGGCAGTGGGATAGGAGATGTTCTGGTGCACGAGAAATGATTAAGTTATCATTTTAAAAAAAAATTATCTTAGAGAAACTTCAGTGGGATTAATAAATTGGATAAAGTACCAATTATGGCTTTACAGTGGGATGGACAAACTATCAAAATGGATTGGTAAACCCTCAAAAACGAGGGTTTTCCATAAGCGTCTCAGGTTGAGCCGATAGTCTCAAACTGAGATGACCCATTCAACCTGAGCCGATAGTCTCAACCTGAACCGCTCGGCCCAGGCTAGGCCGAGACTCGTCTCAACTCGAGACGAGCGTCATCTCAGGTTGAGCCGCCAACAACTATATCATCCAACGGTCCTTATTTCACTCCCTATAAATTCAAACAATTTCAACTCCAAATCACACCATCTACACCCAAAAATTCTTATAATTTCATTTTAATCTTAATCTTTCCATCTTAAACTCTTGATCGTAGCTTCTGTTTAAAAAAAATCAACAAAAAATGGCAAAAATTGCAACCCAACTTGATTTTTTCGGAGTCATACTCGAAGATGTTATTAATAAGATATTTGTTGGTTATTAAAAAAAGGAGAATGATAAAAAGCAAAGAGGTCTTCAAGTTTTATATGTTAACCAAGTCAAATCTGCAGCTACTAGAAAAAGAAGAGTTCATGGCAAGGAAAATGAAGGCAACGAAAATTTGAAAGTTAACCGTACTACTGCTCAAAAAACCAAAAAAAATCTTCTAAAGAGCGCATCGAATGGAAGATACGTCAAATGAAGATAAACAGGAGACCCAAAATTATCTGATATTTTTATTGAAGTGTTTATTTAGTTTTAATTTTTACTTTCCTAGTTTATATCTTGTAAAAGAGCGTAGTATAGTATTAAATTTAGTTAATTCAATCAAATTATTAAGCTTGTTTGTTCCTTTTGAAATCAAATTATATTTAATTAAAATTAATAATTGCATTAAAAAAGCTTATTATTAAAATTAAATTACATCTAATTAAAGTTATTGTTGAAATCATAAATAGCCGTTGGATAATACCTAGATGAAAGATTATGATTGAAATTTTAAATCATGTATAGTCGTTATCGTAGAAAACTGAGACGATCGGCCTAGATTGAGCCGACAACGGCTATAAAATAGTTCTATAAATCAACTATTTTCACTTTCAAAATCACACCTTCTCCTCCACCTTTTACACCCATATGGCTCAACCATGTATTAATCCGGCAGAGTTTACCATAGCTGAAGGTCTATCTCTATGCAGAAATTTTGTAGTATGTTATCTGCCAATGGGCGTGGAATGACGACAAAACGGTTTAGTGAGTATAAGTTATTGGAGCAGCATTTATGAAAACTTCTGCATTGACATCGATAACCCGAATAACCATAATGTACCTGGGTTGTTTTGTCGAAATCAAAGTATAAGAAAACAAGTGGAAGAATTTATAGCTTTAGTCAGGGTTGTCAATCGATATCGACTAAGGGTTGAAACTAATGCTGAAGTTGTATTGCGAGTTCAAGAAGAATGAAGAAGATGGAAAAGGAAAAGGAAAACTTTTGCTTATGAAGATCATTACTCAATCCTCAATGATTTTTTTATAAAACGTATGGGATGTTAAAAAATAGACATACTACTCCCGAAACGTCATTGTTATAAATTCTAATTTAATGTGAAATAAAATTTATTATTAGTTTATTTTTTATAGATTAGTTTATTATATAAATAGTTAATTTCTTAATTTCAATTTCACTTACAAATATTAAATAAAACATTATTATAACTACTCAGTCACATTCCAACCCCTGTGATACGTGCCCTCCTCCATCAAACTTCCAAATATCCTTGACTTTCTCCTGCAACTTGAGATCCAACATCAGGTCCAATGAATGAAAAGTTATCAACTAGAGAGTCACCAAAGTCTATTATTCTTCTGTAATCTTGATAAGTTTGAGGATTTGGTTGAATGGCTAATTGTTGCACTGCTGGTGACACTGGATGATATGGAGATACTTGTGTTTCTGGCACTTTTTCCTGGAAATTTGGTGTTCCATAAAGATGAGAGAGATATTGGATCTCACGGACTCTGACAATGCCCACAAGTGCTGGTTGTATAAACATCTAGTTTCCAAATCTCTTAACTCCATTTGATTCAATTGTTCTACCAATTGATCATAATTGGACGATGTGCCTGTATAAGAATTAGGGCGGTCCACACCTTGCGAGACAACTGGAATTGTATGACGCTCTCCTTGGAGATTATAAGTCTGTAACTCCCAACTCAAATATGACAATTTTAACCCAGCCGATGAAGAACAAGGTCCAAAAGGTCCTCTTAAAGGGAAGAAGAGGCTTATGACAAAGGATAAATGGCTAAAATTGGAACCAATGGTGGTGGCATTGTTGGAACATCTATGCCCGGTAATACTTTTTCTATTACGGTAATATCCATCCCATAAATGTTTATTACTTTTATACCAATTATTGGCTCTGTAACCGATTTGTAACATTCGTCGTATCGGTCTTCGTCACAAGAGGTGAATACTCTTTCATACCATTTGCATCCCCTACTCTCCAGTCTTGTGTATTCCAATCCAAGGACGGTGGCTTATCGATGCTTTTTTGGGATACCAACTACACCAACTAATTGTCTAGCATACCTCTCCCCAAAATAATAAACACTAGTATTCCTGAGTTGATTGAAGAACAACATGTGCTAGAGTGAAGATTTTCTAACCCCTTGGGATTACATCACTAATGAACTCTTGATAGACCTCATATTGATTCCAAATAACACTATGTTTGGTTCTAAGATGCATTTACGATCTCCACGTATGAATATTATCTCGCTCAGTGGTGTTTTTAATCTTATCCCAGTAACCGGCATCATACTTTACTACAATTGGGAAAAACTTTTTGGTGTAGTCACAAAGTCTTGGTAGACCAATATTGGTATATGTATACCTCCAAAGCTGAAGTAAACAACATACACCTAGTGTAACTTGCTAAATATTTGTAAACCTATTTAAAGCCAAAGTAATTTATTATCATATTTACCTCAAGGATGCCCCATACACCTTCGATACTTAACCCACCCAAGAATTGAAATATCCAGACTAACGTACAACTCGGCTAATATAGCGGACCCCTAATCATAACTGGAAGACTTTTCCATATCTTGCAACGCCTCTAACCATCCTACTAAAACAAAACTTTTTGAGTTGGGGAAAAAACATGAACCAATTAACCGTAAATAAAAACCTTGGAAATTTGTGTATCGTTAACAGGGCCATCTCTTTCATAATTATATCACCATATAATTTTCTGACTATAAATGCCTTTAAACCGGCATTAACAATTCCCACCTCTTATATCCTTATGCGTGCTTGTTTCAGTTACGTTAAAGTACAACGGAAGTTCATCTCTATATCGGTTTTCATTCAACCAACTTTGATGGTCAAACGGAACATTATCTCCCATACCGCAACGTGATAAGGGCCTAATTTACATGTATAAAGTATCAATTCCATACTAGTTTTAGTTATATTTCTTTCATATTACTATGTATTACTCTTGGTTTCTATTTATTTGTTTCTTTAGGTGAATCATCCGGAAATCAATGGAAATGGTGTTGAAAATAGCTAAGAAGAGATAAGGTTCATTCCGGAGCGAAAATGAGAAGTTAAAGATGCAGAGTGCACTTTTGGAGTGAAAATCCAGAAGCATTTATGGCTAGAAAAGTCTCAGAACCTAGCTGTAAAACAAGACGAAGAAAAAGACCAAGTTTCAGATCTACTTATAGCTAGGACTTTAGAGAAAGATAGCTGCAGAACTGGGAAACTAATGAGAATTCTGTCAGATTTACGGTTGGGAAATCATCTCAACCTAGTCGTAAGCAAGATAAAGTGTCGAAGCAAGAAAGTCATACTCACATACGGTTAAGAAATCACTCCTAACCTATTCGTAAATTGTGATGAAAAGTTATGAAAATATTAAATACACCATCTTGTAGAAGACGATGAGACGAAGCCAATGTAAAAATAATGAGGTCAATCGGACGTCGGATGAAGGAGTTATGGCCAAAACAGTGAAGGAAGAAAGAAAGTAAAAACTCAAGCTCAGTTTACGGCCAAGAATTGGCTAGCTCGACCTAGCCGTAAGTGACCTTGAAAATCACCCAAAAAATAATATTTAGATACGGCTAGGTTGTGGGGGGGAATTCCAAGCCGTAGGCAAATTGTTTGGTGCAAATTCGGACTTATAAAAAACGAAAAACCCGGTCCTGGAAGGATTCTAAGCCCTAGATATCACGGGTACTATATAAGGAGACTCCCAAGACATTAAGAAGAAAACCTTTTACATAACTTTGAAAGTATAGGAGGAGATCAAAAACACAAGGAGAAAAGCTAAGGTTTGGAGTGGTTTCATCATCGTAACGAATTCTCTTTACTCTTATGTATAACGTGGATGTTTCTGCATCCATGAGTAGATAAAAACCTAATTGATTGAGGATGAATTCTAAGTTCTAGACATGATTTGATTTTTATATATATACGAATCTATTTGGAAGTTCTTCATATGATTATCAATTTTTTTTACTAATATGAATGTTCATGCTTGATTGATAGATTATTTATGTGGCCAACTAAATTAATTTATTAGTTAATCTAAAGCTAGTAAGAGTTGGGATATCCGTAATTGTATCATAACGTCTTACACATATAGAGAACGTGAGACCTTGCAGAGGGATTATGTGGAGCAATTGCATGTAAAAATAATACTAGAAAGTGGACCGAGCGTGCTGAGTTTAACTACTAGATCAAACCTAAACTCATAAACCCTAAATTATTTGATTGAATTACACCTTGAGAGCGTACTTCAGGTGGTTTAGCCATATAGAATCTGGAGGCTAAGCGTACCTGTTGTCTAGTGATATAAGGATTTTTAGGGATACCTAAGCGTGATAGTTATCCTACTGTTGGTGATAATCTGTGATGAATGAATAATAAGTGAGTATACTAATTTAATGATTGTTTAGTAATAAAAGAAGGATTCCTCGATCATATTTCTCTCCATTGCTTGCAACTTAATTACTTTTAACTGTCTTGTTAATTATTTTTAACCTAAAAAAATCCCCTCTGTGACGTTTGCCAACTAGAACTCCTCGCTCTTTGTGGGAACGAATCTTATTTAATGATATATTATTTATTATTAGAGTAGAAGATAACTGAATTAATATGTGCACCTATGCCATGCATCATATACAAGTTAGTGAATTTTATGATATCGAGATAATACAAGTTGTGAAGAATCAAGTGGTAAAGTCCTTGTCCATGGCCATAGTAGTTACATTGTTCATTTTATTTTATTTTTCAGTTTATATTTCATAAAAAAATAAAATAAAAAAAAATATATAAATAAATAAATAATATATATTGGTATAATGTATATTTCTTTTTGTATTCACTCAATAAGGTCGTAGGAAGAAAAAATGTTTAAAGAAGTTTCAAGCAACAAGAAATTGAGGAAAAGAGTTATAATTGTCAAGGTTCTACGAAGTTCAAGAGTTCATCATCAACAGTTGAAGACCGAAGATTAAAGATGTTTCTATTGGACGTTGTATGAGTGGTGCTAATTGTAGATCGGACGACAAGGTAAGTAAGCATTCTCATCCTCACATAGTGTTTGATTTCCTTTCTTATAGGTCATCAGCGAAAAAAAAAGGTTCCACGTTTCTATGGGATAACATAATATATATCAGAAGTTTTCTTTATCTTCCCACCATTCAACGTGTGCAGGATTTCTATCTCCATTCCTGCCTGCACACATGAGAACCATAAAATGCGTCTTTTGAGTGAAATTTCATGAAACCCTATTGGTGAGGCAGAAGTCGAGGCGAAATGCTTATTTGATCACTATCAAGGATGGATTCTTCCATATGGTTGGTTTTCTCCTAACTCAAGAGTTAAGCGTGAGAATTATGATATTTGATATTTCTAACTCCTTGCTCTGGAATTTTTGAAATTTGGAATTTAGGTTATGTGGGTATACCTCTTGTAAAACCTCACGAGACTATAACTCTTCCACTAGGGACACCTAGAGGTTTAAAGGCTTGTTGTACATGCTAAGTGCAACCGTGTCCTCGACGAAAGTGAGTTGTTGTATTTTGAAGTAGGTTAGTTTAGGTAGGTGGTTTTCTCGAGGACTAGAAAAACCTAAGTGTGGGGGAATTTGATAAGTGCCTAATTTACATGTTTATAGTGTCAATTTCATACTTATTTTAGTTAGATATCTTGCATATTACATTGTATTATTCTTATTTTCTATTTTATTTGTTTCTTTAGGTGAATCTTTCTAAAATCAATGGAAATGGTGTTGAAAAGAGATAAGAAGAGATAAAGGTTCATTCCAGAGTGAAAATGAGAAGTTAGAGATAAATAGTACACTTTCGGAGTGAAAATCCAGAAACATTTACGGCTAGGAAAGTCTCATAACCTAGTCGTAGAACAAGTCGAAGAAAAGGACCAAGTTTCAGATCTACTTACGAATAGGAATTTATTGAAAGCTATTCGTAGAACTGGGAAGCTAATGAGAATTCTGTCAACCTAGCCGTAGACAAGATAAAGTGTTGAAGCAAGAAAGTCGTACTCACATACTGTTAGAAAATCACTCCTAACCTAGCCGTAAATTGTGATGAAAAGATATGAAAATTTTGAAGACGGCATATTGTATAGGACGACGATACGAAGCCAATGCAAAAAGAATGAGGTCGATTGGACGTCTGATGAAGGAGTTATGGCCAATACAGTGAAGGAAGAAAGTAAAAACTCGGGCTCAGTTACGGCCAGAAATTGTGCAACACCCGCAATTTTCGCATGACGCTTACTCAGGGACGCGTCATGACCTGGGATGAAGGTTCACCCTAAGCTTATAAAGCTCACTTAGGCTTGCATCAGGGTGTGGATGCCTTGACCTCGAATTATAGTGTTAAGGCCCTATTACGCGTGATGCATTTTCGAGAATGCATCACAAGTCAAAAATGACCCTTACCCGGGAAAGGCACAAATGGCCTTGACGCGTATCCGCGAGCACATCATAGTGCTAATGCACTTTATACCGTGATGCATGATTGAGAATGCATCACTGAACCAATGTTACATACCCGAGAATGCATCATAGTGTTAATGCACTATTATGCCGTGATGCATGATTTAGAATGCATCACTGAACCAATGTTGCACATCCGAGAATGCATCATAGTGCTAATGCATTATTATCCCGTGATGCATGATTGAGAATGCATCACTGAACCAATGTTGCATACCCGAGAATGCATCATAGTGCTAATGCACTATTATGCCGTGATGCATGATTGAGAATGCATCACTGAACCAACAATGCATACCCGAGAATGCATTATAGTGCTAGTGCACTATTATGCCGTGATGCATGATTGAGAATGCATCACTGAACCAATGTTGCGTATCCACGAGAGCATCATAGTGCTAATGCACTAGTATGCCGTGATGCATGATTAAGAATGCATCACTGAACCAATGTTGCGTATCCGAGAATGCATCATAGTGCTAATGCACTATTATGCCGGGATGCATGATTGAGAATGCATCACTGAACCAATATTGCGTACCCGAGAATGCATCATAGTGCTAATGCACTATTATGCCGTGATGCATGATTGAGAATGCATCACTGAACCAACGCTGCATATTCGAGAATGCATTATAGTGCTAATGCACTATTATGCCGTGATGCATGATTGAGAATGCATTACTGACCCTATGTGGAGTACCCGAGAGCGCATCATAGTGCTAATGCACTGTTATGCCGTGATGCATGCCCGAGAATGCATCACTAGAAAGTGCAGTAGATGAACGTCATATATCCTACTTATATCCAATTGTATAAATGCAAATAAAACATATATATGGAGGAGGTGTTGGTTGGAAATCGATGATGCTTAGCTATGCTATCCAGTTAGCGGATATGCTAACCAGATGACGTTTTAGCTTAGCTATGCCAACCAATTAGCGGATTTGCCTAGAGGCGCCAACCAATTAGCTGATTTTCCTAGAGGCGCCAACCAGTTAGCGGATTTGCCTAGAGGCGCCAACCAGTTGGTGTTTTTGCCTAAAGTGCAGTCGATGGATGTCACTTCCCTTTCTTTTATTTATTTATAAAAATGCGATTAAAACATATATAGGGAGGGAGCTTTGCTTGAATGTGCATGAGCGGTAATGCACATACATATGCGATGTGGCATATACGTTGGAGCATACTTGATGCTTAAGCATCAATATATTCGTAGCTTAGCCCATAAAGCTTGAATTATGCGAAAGTATCATTCAATCGTGTTACGTACCCGAGAACGCATATTTGCATAGTAAATAGCGATAGTTATGCACAAGCTAGTGCATACTTTGTGAAAGTCCTTCGGCCTATACGGTCTAGGTTTTGCTTGGCCTTTGTCCTTGCGATGAAGTTGGAATTGATGTTGGCTTTGCTTTAATAGGCTTAAGTTGCTTGTTCCTTTCGAATTGACACTTCGGATGAACTACGGTCATGCTTGATCCCTTCAAAGTACGGGTTGGGTATGTAGGCAGCCGCAATGCAATGCATTGAGGTGCAACATCTCGTCGCTCATATCATCTAATTTGGGAGATGTTTGCGACGCTTTGGTAACTCATATCATCTGGCTCGGTAATGATATGCAAGAGATGATTGTTACCGCACTTGATGAGGTAGTTTCATTCCATTTGATGGATGATCATACTTCTTATCAAGCCATGTGGTATGAACGGAATATGCCTGGTTTCTGCACCATTGGCAAGAGCAAGACCAGTAAGACTCTAGCGCATGGTCGAAACATAGTTGATGCTTAAAGAAAAATTCGGCCTCCAATGGCCTAGGTGTTATTCCAAGGTATGAGTTAGGCCTGGACAATGCTCATAAGTATGCGATGCATGCCAAAGGAATCCCCATTCGCTTGTATAACCTTCAGCCCTTAGCAGAACAAGGGTGAGTTCGAATGATGTGGAAACTACGTTTCGAGTATAATGCTTACAAAGCATGATTGGAAAGGCAAATCTACCTCAATTTTCCAGCGAGAAGTTAAGCTTTAAGGTCCGGTTACTGTCTTTCAAGCCGCCATCGGGGGGTTCTGGCTTGCCCAGCGCATAGCGCTGGAGGCGGAATTTCCTGGTCTGTGATAAATTGACTAGCTCGATCTAGCCGTATGTGACCCTGAAATCACCTAAAAATTGATATTTAGATATGGCTAGGTTGTGGGGGGAATTCCCAACCGTAGGCAAAGTGTTTGGTGCAAATTTGTACTTCTAAAAAGCGAAAAACCTGGTCCTGGAAGGATCCTAAGCTCTAGATATCATGAGTACTATATAAGGAGACTCCAAGACATTAAGAAGAAAACGTTTTACATAACTTTATAAGTCTTGGAGGAGATCAACAACACAAGGAGAAAAAGCTAGGGTTTGGAACGGTTTCATCGTCGGAACGAATTCTCTTTACTCTTATGTATAACATGGATGCTTCTACATCCATGAGTAGCTAATAACCTAATTGATTGAGTATGAATTCAAAGTTCTAGATTGGAGTTTTTATATATATAAAAGTTTTTCATATGATTATCTTTGTTTTTACTAATATGAATGTTCATGCTTGATTGATAGATTGTTTAGGTGGCCAACTATATTGATTTATTAGTTAATAAAAGGCTAGTAAGAGTTGGAATATCCGTAATTGTATCATAACGCCTTACACAAGTAGAGAATGTGAGACCTTGCACAGGGATTCTGTGGAGCAATCGCGTGTAAAAACAATACTAGAAAATAGACCGAGCGTACTGAGTTTAACTACTAGGATCAACCTAAACTCATAAACCCTAAAGCATTCGATTGAATTACACCTTGAGATCGTACTTCAGGGTGGTTCAGCCTGATAGAATCTGGAGGCTAAACGTACCTATTGTCCAGTGATATAAGGAATTTTTGGGATAACTAAGCGTACTTCTTATCATACGGTTGGTGATAATCTGTGATGAATGAATAATAGATGAGTATACTAATTTAATGATTGCACTAGTGGAAAATCTTAAGTTTCATGACCGTCCGGACGAGTCATAGATACGAGTTAAATGACTTGTTTTAGCGGTCGTGGATAGGTTGCTGTTTGAGCGCCTTTTTTCTGTACGATCAGCACTGGGGGTCACGAAATAACTTAACTCAATGACTGATTTTCACAGCCAAGGGGTTAAGACTGATTGAGTCAGTTGTAGATTATATTTTAATATTAAAAGAATATAATTCAGAATCGACTGAATGCCTACACTGAATCTGTCTGGGATGAAATAATCTGACTGGAACTGAGTTCAAACTCAAATCTGAATTCAAATCAAATTGAAACTGAAATGAAACCTGCACTCATAAATTCAAAATAACCTTTCCATTTAACATTCGTTGTATTCATAAGGTTCAAAATTACACAAAAAAAGGATTTAAATCCTGAGTTCAGACCAATATAAGTCATAGATAATTAATAAGTTGTAAGCTTAAAGACAAGTGCAATTAACCATCAAAAAGATAAACTCCCCTCCCCAATGATGAATGAAGCCTACATTTGATAATGGTTAACCTGCAGCAAAAAATAAATAAAAAATCAACATCAATAAAATTGGATAATATGATGGAATTTGAATAATGACACAACAAGTAACTTTATGACAATATAGATAACTCTCCTTATCTAAATTCAGCATCACAACAATTGAACAACCACAATATAGCTTCATTCGATAACGGTGCAGGTGCGCATATATAGCTGCTAAGTATACAGTCAAAGTGATCCATAAACCAAAAATCAATGTGGGTATTAGAAGTTAAACTACAAAGATATATCCTGACTTTGAAGGTGAGACCATGGTTTAATAACAACAAAAATTAGAAATTTAACAAATGAAGAAAGCATTGCAAAGAACCACGAAGATTAACTCGACGATAGTTTCAGACTATATATACAATCCCCACATTCAGCTTGTTTCCTAACTTGATGTCAACACCACCTTTCTTTCTATCAGCACCTTCAAA
Organism: Papaver californicum; assembly: GCA_023531435.1. NCBI lineage: Eukaryota > Viridiplantae > Streptophyta > Magnoliopsida > Ranunculales > Papaveraceae > Papaver > Papaver californicum. The sequence continues at coordinate 1,916,485 of JAJJMC010021281.1, read as the reverse complement.
CAAGTCAACAGTTTCAGAAATTGTTCAACAACGTAACAATCTAATGAAGCAATATGATGAAAGATTGACTGCATAGGCAGTCAAACCTACAACAGAAGTACCTCTTTTACTAGTGTATTTAGATACCAAGAGGTGTGAGCTTTTGCATGTATTGGAGCAACTGAGATTTACTGGTTCCAAGATCACCAACCATCAGAATATTGATGTCACCACGGAAGCTAGCCCCAGATAGTAGCTTCAGAGCACTTCCATCAAACAGCTACAATCAACATTAAAACACCAACATTAGTTCAGGAATCTAACTACAATTTGATTTCAATGAATCATCAAAGAAGGAATATACAACCAATATCTATTATCTAACCTGACAAAGAAGGCCATTCTTAAGGTCATCTACTTCCCATATGTTTGGTGCCAGTGATATAGTTAACCTCTCATATATATCAGGCAGTTTCACAGGCTCTTTTAACTGTTCAACCTGAAAATTATACATGAATAAAGATGATTAGTAAAAGCAACAATAATCCGACTGCAACAAGTATATGAATTAGAGAAGATGCATACAAGTATATTCAATTGAGTTCATAAATTGAATACGTTATCTTACCTCGGTCTACTCCTACTAGGTTAGAGAAGTACCCACACACAAGACATCTAAATACAACTTTTCTTATTTCTAGTATTATTGAGCTTCATTGAATAATCATTCCTTTTATCAATATCTAATCAAACCCACAACACTTCAAGTGTTAGTTTGAACATAATCTAACCTATTTTCTAGCATAAGTAAATTGAAAGACCAAGCAAATCATTAATTTGTAAAAACAAAAAAAACAAAACAAAAAAAAAACTAGATGGGTTCAGATTTCCCATAGGTGTTGATGTTTTGGGATTAAAAATCCTGGCTTGAATATGCTTCTCAGGCAAATCATTAATTTTGCTAGTCATTTCCACAAGAACAATATCAAATATATCTAAAACCTCAAGTGGGTATCTAACCATCTTAGTATAAAGATCATAATCATAATCAAACATATCATGTGCATCAACATCAAGTGTTACAAGCCTATGTCACCAATTATTGGGCCGGAAGACCAAATTGTTGGTAATTATTAAACAGAAACAAAGAACAAACCAGTGAAGAAAATTCCATCAGCCCGAATCTATAATCATAGCACTTGATTTTTACCCCAAAAATATCACAAAAAAATCAGGAAAAATTTGAATAGAATGACTTTTAAAAATCCCTAAAAATAAACAATTGAAATCTGAGCCTTGGATACAGAGGTATAAGAAGAGGTTAAGATGAAGAGAATCTAATCCTTACAATATTATTCACAAGAACACATTAAAGATAAAACAAAGAAAATAGCTTCTCACTAACAACCAAACTGAAACAAAAAAAATAGCTTTCAACTCATAATCATCATAATTTTTTTTTGAAGAAACAAAAACAGATATAAATGTAGTCTCTCTAATACAGTAAATTGACCTCATGAAACAGAGAAAAGTATATGTAATGAGCAGTCTTCTTGAAATAATAGATTTATTTCTGAGAACCCAATATTTCTTTATGATTCAATTGTGAAGAATATCAAAATTAAAGGCTGAGAGTTTCATTCGGATGGATCTTCTTCTTCGTTTATCATACAATATCAAAATTAAAGGCTGAGAGTTTCATTCGGATTGAGGAAAACAATTTCTTGAGAGAAAGATAGGGAGTTGGATCGGCTGCGAAAGAAGTTGTGAGAGAAAACTGAAATGATAGAAAAAGCAGACCAAGAGATAGGGTTTATTTTGTTTTAGTGGAGAGAAGAAGACATATAATCGCAGCCGTTAGATCTAAATCGATGTCAATCTCCATAAAAACTAAAAATCCTAGTCATAGAAAAAACCATGATCATCAGTAGCATGGCATTATACCGGCATTATCAATTCCACCGCCTCTTAGATCCTTATGGGTGCATGTTTCTATTACGTTAAAGTACAACGGAAGTTCATCTCTGTATTGATTTTCATTCAACTAACTTTGTTGGTCAAACAGAACATTATCTCCCATACTGTAATGTATCCCAAGTAGGAAACACAAATCTAATGGGTTGTAAAATGAGGGTTAAAATGGTAATAAATCCGCGACCGATTTTAACGCTCGATTATTTTTTCCGTGTTTTTTCTAATTCCGAGACTGTCTTGATCGGTCAAAACTCAATGACCGTCAATGTGGGTCGTTTCGGTGGGTGGTAAAACACCATTTTCCACTATTGTTGTTTAGTAACGAAGAAGGATTCATCGATCATATTTCTCTCCATTGCTTGTAACTTACTTACTTTAAATTACTTTGTTAATTATTTTTAACCTAAAACAAACCCCATTTGTGATGTATGACAAGTAAAACTCCTCGTTCTTCGTGGGAACGAATCTTATTTGCTGCTATATTATTTATTATTAAAGTAGAAGATAACTGAATTAATTTTTCCACCTACGACATGCATCACAACGTATCCCAAGTATCGTTTTCATGGCTATCTCCTTCATAATTAATATAACCATATAATTTGCTGACTGTGAATGCCTTTAAACCGGCATTAGCAATTCCACCACCTCTTAGATCCTTATGGGTGCATGTTTCCGTTACGTTAAAGTACAACGGAAGTTCATCTCTATATCGGTTTTCATTCAACCAACTTTGTTGGTCAAACAGAACATTATCACCCACACTGCAATGTATCCCAAGTAGGAAACACAAATCTAATGGTGTTATTCCTGTAAAAACATTAAAATTGTTAATTTCATATATGAATCGTATTGATTGCATAAAAATTATAAATCAAAATATATGACATACCTATTTCGAGGTCTATAAAATGAAACGTGTGTGTAGTATACCACCAACATTCCACCATCTTGGACACCATTTTGGTCGAATATTTTTTCGCATTTATGTAGTACAAAGTCATCCAAGGAAATCTATTGAACAATAATTTTAGCAATATCTGTAAGTTCTGCATAAACTTTGCTAACTTCACACCAACTACCCCTTGGTTTTTGATGCGCGTTATCTCGCTCTATTCTAGCAGACACATGACCTTGAGACTCGGCTAATTCTCGACTGGAAAGTAGATTGGGATTGTTCTCTTAATCCGAACCTTCTTGTTTGAGTCAGTAGAGGTCGAGTATGCCTATTCCTAGGTGGTTTACTATTTCTTGTTCGACTAATATTTTGAGATTGAGATATGGTAGTTTTGAAAGCTAAATTAGAGAAGCAGAATATGAATTATAGAAGAGTTTCATATGGAGAAAATATATAGAGAAGATTGATTTTAGTGTGAGTAGACAAGTTGAATGAGGGTTGTATTTATAGTTGTGGGAAATTATAGTCGTTTTATGGTTATTGGAAATTCAATCGTTGTCGAAACAACTTGGGACGGTCAAGTTGGTATGATCGGTTCTATATGAGCCGATTTGCAAATTCCCCACTTCCAGAAACCCAATTACATATCCACCTGTGTTGGAAAATGGCCTGATTTGCCTATGCCCACTGGAGTTGCTCTTACTACCAATTACACTATACAAAATATATGCACTTCAAAATGGATAAATTACCTTTTGTATTATGTATTTAGTTTGCCAATAAAAGGGATATCACAGCTTCCCTGGGATGTGTCGATCTGACATGTCAGGACGTGGAGGTCATGGGTCCAAAATGATATATATTTGTCGAAAAAAACAGAATTAATATCGGCTAGGTCAATCAGGTTTGACCTAGCTGATTATGCATCTTGTTCTTCGTTCTTGACGAACACATTACAATTGTCCAGATTGTGATCTTTGGGCCTATCCAATTGTGAATCGTGTTTTTTATTCTTGACGAACACATTATAATCAGTTAACTCGTGAATTTTGGACCTAGATAAGTGTGATTCTTGTTCTTCATTCTTGAAGAACACGTTCTAGAAGGCAAGGTTGTGAATCTTGGACCTAGCTGATTGTGGATCTTGTTCTTCATAAAAACACATTACAATCAGCTAGGTTGGACATCTCGGACCTAGCCAATTGTGAATCTTTTTTTTTTTAATATTTGAATAACACATTACAATAAACTAACAAAAATTTATTAAAAATATTTTGGCATGTAATATCAGCTAGGTTCAACCCCTGCCAACCTACTAAAGACATTTTAGCTAATAATAAAATACATAAATAAGGGTCTTTACTTAATTGCGTTGATATTTTTCCTTTTTTTTTTGGTCGATAAAAAATTAGGTGCCGATGAGTTTCCAACCGGGATACCAATGACTTTACTATTGTTCTTCAGTATGACCCTATTTTGTCATATAATATACATTTTTCCTTGATCACCAGCTAGGAATAACCCAGTTGATGTAATAGGGTAAACCTCCAACAAAGAGCTAATAAAATTGGGTGGGTAAAAAGATACACCTATCACTAATGTGATTATATAGAATAAGCATTGGGCATAACGAGTTAATGAATGAATTGGTTTCTTGCTCCAGAAACCTAAAAACTATCTATTGGAACCTAGTCTTCTGATATTTAGTTCGATTGACCAAGCAAGTTATTCTCTAAGAGGGATAATTTTTTGTAATTGAGATCATTCATCACCAAGGTTTCAGACCCAATGATATAATGTAGTGGGAGTTGATAACAACAACCTTTGAACAGATAAAAACAATATCATGGACCTTTGTCATAAGGGGAACAACATTCATGCACATGCACTTGAACTCAGATTTTATGTTCAATATTTTGGTTTAGTCATCGGTAATTAGAGTTTGAGTTTTGTCAAACTCTATTTTGCGGATTTTTTTTTAATAAAGATTAGGTACTTAAAAATCAAATTAAGAATTCCTAGATTTTAGGATAAGTAGCGCAGGCCTATGTAGTATATATATATAAAACCTATAAGAGAAACTAGAATTTACAACTTCATCTTCCCTACTGTATTGGATTTCATATGTTGTTATTTTGAGTTTTCTCTCGGTACGATAATATATAAAATCCCTTCATTCCCGGGGATTCAACCTCGTTAAATTTGTGTTATTGCTAGTGTGTGCTTGTGATTTGGTGTGTTTTTTACAATATTTATATTATTATTACGTAGTAGTGCTAACCCCTCTGCGGTTTCAGTGCAACAATTAGCATCAAAATCTTAAGTTACGTTTTGGAATTAGGGTATTCTTAATATTGTTGTTAAGGAATTTGTAGAACTGTTTGAGTTACTTATAATATCAACAAGGTTAATTTGTTATCTTTATTTCATTTTTTTGTGTCCAACAAATGAAACGCAACAGCCATATGATACGTTGGAAAAAACAATTGTATCGACATCTAAGGATAATTTTTTAAAAAAATCTTGCCTTTCATAAAGCACAACTCAAGGTAGAAAGTTTAACAGAACCAATATTTTTGGTTTGTGGATGACATATATACTTGTTCATCTTGACCTAAACGAAGCTCTAGAAAGTCGACCAGATCATATGACTGACAAGAAGTGGAATAAACTCAATAAGTTATGTCTCGTTTAAATTAGAAGGTTTTTGGAAACGACAGTAAGAGTGAATTATCAGTATATATAAAACTTTAGCTAAGGAACTTCGGGAATATTAGAGAAAGAATACTTAGTGAATAACGTGGATATCAGGATACATCTTAAGAGAAATTTTTACTGATACAACATAAATTAGGGTGCAACTCTGACAGAGCACATAAAGTCTTTAATAAACTTCTTGATGAGTTGATTAAGGATTATGAAATCATGGAAGATGGGGGACAAGGTTTATGTCTATTGAATTCTCTTCTTGACAGGTATAAGCCTAACTAAAGTATTAATGCACGACAAGGGAAAACCAACATACGAAGAACTTATTACTATATTGCGTAATGAGCATTTAAGAAATATGTGTCGAGAAGACATTACAAACGAAGCCGTAGTGATGTGCTTATTGCAATAAATTATTCAACATGTAATAAGAATTATATTGATCACGGAGAAAATAACGAGCGTTATAAGCCGAGAATGCTTATGCATAAGGATTAGTGTGTATATTGTCATGGCATGGGTTATTGGGATAAAGATTGTACCAAGCGCAAAAAAAAAAAAAAAGAGATAATAAGAAGCCCAAACTAACATTGCTAAGACAACAGAAGATTCAGATAAACACCATCAGTTTGTATCGTCAGAAATGATACATTGGTACTATAATTGTAGCAATATTTATCTTATATGTCATCATCGGGATTGTTTTCAAGATTCGAGAAGTTTGATAGAGAAGTACCTATGGTTAATAATCATATATATAAGGTAATTGACCACTCAATGTTATTTGAATTAAGATACATGATGGTATGGTTAGTGAACTAAAAGAAGTAATGTATGTACACCTACTATGAAAAAGAGTTTAATTTCACTCGCAACTTTCGAGACTAAGGACTACTAGCTAGTCGCGTATGATATGTGTCTAAAATACCTAATCCTACTATAAATTTCTTATTTTGTTCCATGTTGAATAAACTCTCCTCCAAGTTACCGTCATTATTTTCTACGGTTCAATGTTCATCTACCAAGGGTTTGGTGAGAAGTTCAAACACAACAAGGACAGGCAATCAATGACTTGAGTTATGGCATTTTGGGTCAAGTTTTGGGATGTATTTCATCCATTAAAATAGTGAAGAAGAATGACTCATTCCATTAGTTTTCTTTGATGAATTGAGGGGATTGAGATGGGTTTTGAGCCCAAGTTAGACAAGGAACATGCGATACGAATTTTTTGAAGAATGGGTTAGTCTTGGCTCGAGTTTATCTGGGTTTAGGATAAGTTTTCAAGGAGGAAATCAATCATCGCTAGTTTGCTGATATGGATCGAGTAATGGGTTAGGAGATACTTTTGAATCTAAGGATGTTACTGAAAATGGGATCGATTTGTGTGGGGATTTAGAAAATATTTTCCTGGTCGAGAGAACATGGTAAAAAGTGAACTGAAGATGTTGGTGTTGAAGAAAATGAGTTTTAAATAAATGTTTTGTTGGTCTTGGTGTGGTTTTATCTTAGGACCTAAGGGTTCTTTGGATGCTCACTCATTTCTTTGAGTGAATGAAACTCTTTAGTTTAGTCCCAGATTGAGTATTCTAGAGAAGGATGTCCACTATACAACTATTCACATATGGATAGTTAGACAAACGTGGGTGGAATGAGTGGGCAAACTATACATGGCCCAACCCATGGGAAATGCGTGTATACCATGCACCAAGTCCCGTATCTACTTAAAATTATTTTTTGCGAGTTTTTCTTTAATAATTAATTCCAAAAAAATATTTTCTTTGAGTGTATTATTTATGGGAGATTTTTTTTTTCTATTTTGATTTGTTTTACAAGAAACAAAAGTTGTTTTCTAAGAAAACCTAAACCTAACTTGATTTGCAAGTAACCTTACTCCTATAAATACATCTCAAAAATATGTTTCAAAATATTCTAGAAGCGGATACTATCCTGTCTTCTTTTCACCATCTTCTCGCTTTGTTTTGCGCTTTTGAGTGTTTATTTCCCTTCCTTCTTTGTTGCTAAGTTCATGAGTGGATAGTTTTTATTGTGCTAATACAAGCTATATCGGGCAGTCTTATCCTGGATACATCTTCGCACGTTGGGGTTTAGCATTGCTCTTCTCAAGTATACCCGTGAACTAATGTGTAATGGACAACTTGTTGAACCTGTGATTCTGCCCTCGTAGTTGTCCGTAGTAGAGTTGTTTTCGATTCAGTTCTTTACATATTATTTTGATACATCTAGCATTGTTTTTCATTATTGTAAGATTCCAATAGTTGGTTTTGGTGGATTGGAAGTTATGATTGATGAATGTGTACATTCTTCAAATGATTAGAAAAATTGGGTTTCATTTAATTCGAAATTGCAGATGAAGAGAAACTATATAATCGTGAAAAATAAAACAACTGAAGGGCTAGAAAGTGAACTAATATCAGCAACTGCGAATTCGGGTTTTACTTCAACTGTTTCAGTTTTCTTTTTCTTGAATTTTATTATCATAAACTCCAATATGTATAGCTAATTATTTTTTTGATTGGGGATGAACTTGATGTCTTGAAACATGGTATTAATCTATTATCATAATTATTTTAATCTTTATCTTAACTTGTTGTGCATCTTCTACCATGATTGAATGTGTGTGAGATGTTCTCTAGTTGTTTGAGTGTACAATCTAGTATCTAGTTGATGATTTTATTGCTAGAATTCGACCCACAATATTTGTGTGGAATAGATAACATTAAATAGTAATTCACGATTTTATGGCGGGATGTTGCTAAGAAATTGGGAAGCATGAGATTACATTGGTTCACAATATGAACTTACGAGTGTGTGGCTAAGTCTTACTTTAATTCACGGAGCTTAATATTTCTTACTCAGTTACATACAGAAGCTTATTCTAGGTGGTCAAATTGAATAGTATCCTCTAAAGAGCTTATTATATTAGGTAATTATGGAATTGATCATGATAATTGAGCTTATAACATCATTGAGTGGTGGCAAGTAGGATATTATGAAAAATAAACATGTAGATTGATTATGCTCTATTTCATTGAGTGATAGGGGCTCCTTATAATCACTTTTACCATCATTATTTGACTTGAAATTAGTTTATTTGTTTACCTTACTTTGTTTTAATTTCTTCCGAAAATAATATCGAAACTTATTCTTTATGACAATTTAAACGCATACCTCTATGTGGAATTGAAATCAACTTGCATCGCTATTACTTTATTATAGTGTAGTGTAAAGCTAAGAACTTAATATTGATAGGTTGACATCCTCATCAGTGTATAATGGAATTCTAAAGGTAATCTCAGGATTTATGGTAATCGCGAAATGCACACGACATCACTAATTGTACTACTTAATTGGGATTACAATGTGTAGGGATATGTCTATTTCTAAACAAATCAAGATCGCATCTATGAAGACTATAAAGTTATGGCACATGAGGCTAGCATATCCAGGTGACCCGTGAGCCTTTGCAACAAATGGATATTGATGGAACTCCACCACTTTCAGGTAAGTCCTTATATCTATTACGTCTATATCTGAAGGCCTGGCGCTTACAAAGGAAGTAACAACCGAAGTTTTAAGTGATAGTGATATTTTGTTAATGATGATAAATAAGGAACTATGGAAGTTATGAAAAATACAGTCACTGACGATAACAATCAACAAACTGAAAATGACAAAGCATGATACGTGGTGGGATAAGTGATTTCGTAGCTTATACATTACCAGTAGTTGAAGAAGGCACTCATGGCAATTATTTTGAAGTTGTATACAATATAAAACATAAAGAATGGAAAAATACAATGCAGGATGAGATGTAGTCTCTTCACAAGAACAATAGATAGGTTCTTACTGAGCTAATAAATGATAAGAATGCATCTGGGTATAAATAGGTATGCATTAACAAATAACGATCTCAACAGAATAAAGTTCACCACAAGGCAAGGTTATGCCCCAAGGGATTGGATTGACCACAACGAAATTTTTTCTCCAATTGTAGACCTAGTTTAGTGATAGACACATTTTAGTGTCTAGATTGCACCTTAGTTTCTATTAAGTTAGTATTCGATTTTGCAAATATTACGTGTTTTTATGCTTTTGTAGGTACATTTGAAGAATAAAGATTTATGGAAAAATTGGCTTAAAAAGTGATAAAGGCACCCGAGACAAGTGTTATTGGCACCCCAAGAATGGATAAGGGACACCCTTGGATCGGGCTGAGTTGGATCGGGCCAACTCAGCGGGTCAACTCGGCTGGATCGGTGACTCATCGGGACTCATCGGCAGCAACACTGTTTCAACTGTACACTCAAAATCAACGTGATTTTCGAGTTATTTTGCTTCCAAATTGATACAAAAGCTACAAGAGTCCAAGAACAACTCAAACACATCAAGTTAGAGTGATTTACGCCGGAGAATATTGCACAATCATGAATTTGGACGGAAAAATGGATTCCGGCTTGGAATCGGATTTGTGAAGATTTGGATAGATTTTAAAGAGTTCTATTAGGTTTAGAACTCTCCCTAGGGTTCCTACACCCTATATATATGAAGAGAAGCCGAAGAAATCAAGCAGAAAAGCCTAGAGATCGAAACAGTAAGTTTTCGGCCACTTCCGGTCATCGCCGGCCACCTGCTGCTGCTCCGGCCGGCGTGTTCTTCATCCACCATCACCGAAGAAGACGATCTTGTAACATCTATATACGTTGCATATCCAGTGTTACATTCTGCTCCTGTTGCCTATTCTTTCAAATCTTTGTTGCTTAGAAACACTTCTGTAACGGGTGAACCCTGTTCTGTAACACTTATAAACGTATCTGTTCAGCTGTTGCACTATTATTTCACCTTGTAATCAACTTTTTGAGCAATGAAAAGATCTTTTGAGCAAGTTTTCTTCTCCATGGGCTAAGTTTATTTACTGGGATGATGGAGGAGGTTTTCTCTCAATTTTATGTGGTAAGTCTATTTTTAATTAATTATTTATAATTCTTTTATTATTATTTGCATGGATTTAAATTAGAAAAAAATGGTTTTTATTAAATAGTTGTGTTCTCTTTTGATGGGTCATGCTTAGTTAATTACTCTTGATGTCTCATGCTTAGGATTTACAATTATTCTTTTAGGAAACATATTTTTGGCAAACTTGAATTAAATTGTTAAAAAGAATTACATGATTAATCACATGAATTGTTAGAAATAACTGAATCTTGATTCCTAGTTTTATCCATATTTTTTAAAAATCATCTCTAGTTTAATTTCCTGATTTTTATTAGTTTAGATTTAGTATAATATTTTCTAAAATCATTACCTTCACAAGTTCGAGAATCGAACCTCTTTTTACCACTATATAAAATCACATCATTTAGTTAGATGTAAAGATGGCGTTCATGCATGGTAATCTATAAGGAGAGATCTACATGTCTCGTCCGAGTGGGTAAGGTTTCTTGAAAAAAATATGGTTAATGTAAGCTGATGAAAATATCATTGTAAGGGATGATACAGTCTCCAAAACAGTGGTACAAGTGATTTGATCGATTTATGTTTGTCCAAACATACATATGAAGTCACTATCACCAATGCATATAAGTTTAGAAGTTACATGATGGGTCTTTCATACATTTTCTTTTGTATATATATCGATGATATGTTGATAGCACCGAAGAATAAAAAAGACATTGAAAAATTAAAGAACAAATTGTCAATTGAGTTTAAGATGAAAGATTTTGGGGAATATAAGAAGATTCTTGATATGGAGGTTCAATGTGACAGAGAAGGATAAAATTTATTTATCACGGAAGACATAATTTTATAAATTATTATAGAAATTTGGTGTCTGCGGAGGAACTAAAAATGTATATTACACCTCTAGATCCTTATTTTAGGTTGAACTCGATCTAATATGTCTTATAATACCGGGAAAAAAAAATGACTATATGGCCCAAGTCCCATATAATAATATTGTTGGTAGCTTAATTGATGTATAAAATCGTATGTACGCGGCCTGACATTTCATATGCACTAAATATGATCAGCCATTATATGCATAATCCTGGTAAGGGATATTAGAAAGTTGTAAAACAGATTTTGAGGTACTTATATGGTGCAATAGATGTTGGTTTGGAATTTGTGAAGGAAGTTGAGAACAATCAGTTATGTTTGACATTTTTGTTCATTTCTAAATAACTTACTCAAATTCGGGTAAGTTTTTAGTTATAAACTGAAAATGATCTAGGGTACCAAATACAATACTAATTTTTGTGTTTCGAAAACCTATATATTTTTCCTTGTGTGAACTTTTATTCAAGAATAAAAGCAGAAAAAAATAATCAATGGTCTCTAAAATAGATTTTCAATCCCAAGGATGATTAATGTACAACTTGCTTGTACTTAAATTATAAATAATAAATCGATATAATGCAAAAAAGAAAGACACCTTTGTTTACAAGGAAAATTGCAAGTGCAGTAAAACCCCGAGACCTCGTCCGATATGAACACGAACTGTATTAAACCGCTATAAACACTATCTGACTTCTGACTTCTGACTTAAATAGTATTTGAGACAAAATAAACCTTCCAAGTTATTATGTTTTAGCTGTGCCTCCATGTCTATTGATTCTCGCAAAAACCTAAGCATTTGATTCCCCTGGGTGAAGTCCTTTACAGGCCTAAGAGTTGCTCCACAGTCATTCGTGAAGACTAACGTTATCTTTCCTTAAACATGACGCCTATTGATTTCCTATATGATGATAAATCAATGCGAAAAAAATCGTTTCCTTGATTTAGCCGAAATCTATCTAAAAACTAGGATTTATACTCTTCAAAACTCATAGAGATACCTAATCAACTATCTCACAAGAATATTAATATAGAGCTATGTCTAAGATGATTTTCGTGATGAACTTTAAAACTGGATTTCATTTGATAAATTGTTATATGCAATCGAGTTTGAAGTTCTATCAAGATATAGATTTAATCAATAATTCTTGGATGGCCTTATAGCAGAAGAGACTGACCTGCTTATAGTACACTAAAAATTATCAACTGATCAAACTGAGATAACGGTTAAAAAAACTACCAAAGAAAAGATAGGCGAACATATGCTTCATGAATCCCCATGTGAAGTCTTTCAAAGGCTTACCGTAGTTCTTGAAGAACCTTCGGTGTTGGAGGATGAACTTTGCAACAAGATACACATCGTGTAGAGGATTGAGTTTTTTGTATTTCTGATGTCTGCAATTTATTGTAATCAAATCAAGGTTGGGTTGCTTAAGATGCAAGCCATGAATTTTTTATAACCCAAGTAAATTCTCAACACTGCTAAGTCTAGGCTCTTTCCTAAGATACATAGAACCCACTTCTTAAGATAAAAGTTGGATTGTGTTTTGGTTCTTTCCATAGTTTGAAGTTGTAGAAAGTTTAGCTCAACTAAATTCCACGAAAGAATTACTTCCAAAGATATCTTCAAACTAGCAAAAATAAACAAGTTGCACATAATGTGGCAATTTCCTAATTCATAAATAAAAATTTGGTTATTAATTTAGATCAATTTTTGGAAAGAACTAATAACATTTTCCGCACATGAGAAGTATTAAGAATGATAATAATAGACGTTTGCCTTGAAAACAAAGAAAAGAGAATGGACCAAAACAAAGTTATAAGCTTTATTGGGTCAGCCGATTAGTTGCTTAGCACGAACTCAAGAAATAGATTTGTAAAATAAAAATGAAAAATGCATCAGGAGTTTCTCAACTCACGTAGGTTCACGGACTTAAAGGATGGGTTCGTGAACCAGTGTGATTGAAAAACATAGGTTCACAACTTGAACCCTGAGTTCGTGAACGCATGAGTTAATTAGTGAGAAAAATAAATATAAAAAGAAAAATTCCTTACATGGGTTTGTGAACTCCAATTTTGAGTTTATGAACTTGAACAAAAAAGTTTGTCAGTAGTAAACCACATGACTAAAGTTTTCTAATTCAAAAATGAATTTTACTAACTCAAACTTTCAATTCTCAATAGAATTTACTCTCTTGAACCTTTTTCAAAATTAATCAAGCGAAGCTTAAATTACAAAATATTCACTAGTCTAAGCAAATTGTTAGTCTCTAGTAGGGTTCTTCTTTGTAATTATTCATTGCTAAAGTCTATGACTTTGCTACGAATGATTGATAGATAGAAGTGGATGAATAAGAAAAGAAAATCAATCCTCGTTACTTATTTACTAATGAAGTTCTTTAAAATGATGCCATTGTACGATATCAGGCTTCAATCTTCAGAGTAACTTAGATAATCCTAGAACTCTAACACCTAATCTAATCTAGTATGACGTTCGACTTCAATAGACTATAAATCAAGAAATAGTTAATTTTGGCATCTGAATTTGACAACAGATTTGATAATGCCAACGCATGTGGGTTGAACCGAACATTTACTCTATAAACAAAACCGATTGTTGATGAATGCAGTCACAATTAATCGACTAGCTAGGTTTTTATTAACCTAGCCCATTATTGAAGAATGCATTCACAACCGAAACCCAACCAATTACAATATATTTAATATTTCAAATTTAAAATTTGAAATACCAGAATCGCCCGAGTTAAAAATAAAATGTATAATGAAAACCCAACCAATTACTTGAACATAAAATCTATACTGAAACATATTATGGCTCTTGTTCAAATACAAGAGTCAGCAAGGTAGTTTCCTTGTCTACCCATGTGTGTTTTCCTTACCTACCCACATATAGTTATGTGTTATACAATCAATGCAGTTGGTTAACCTAGCCGATTTTGATTTTATGTTCTTTAAAAACAGTTATTTTAAAAAAGAAAAGATAATTTGACATAAGACCCAAGCAGTCGAAGTTTAAGCAGCCCCTTAAAACAATTCTCCTTAATACCCTGCTTTTTGTAGCCATGCCCTACGACCCCCACCAAATCATTTCATTTACCAAATTACACATAAAATGCTTTTTATCTACCGATTTTTTACACACAAAAAAATACCCGTCTATGTGGGGTAAAGGTACTGGTTCATGGCGGTTCAACTAGGACCCACTGTGCCTTAATACCCTGTTTTTTGTAGTCCTTCCCTGCGGGCCTCTCCAAACCATTTCATTTACCAAATTACACCGAAAATGCTTTTTATTTACCGTTTTTTTACACACAAAAAAACCCGTTTACGTATCACAAAGGTACTGGTTCATGGAGGCTCAACCATGACCTACTGTGAGCTCTAAAAGGTTCACCATCCTAGATCTAGGGCATCACTATGTTTCGGCATGCTTGCACGGCCAAGCTTCGCACATCGCTTGAACGACCAAGCCTTGCGTGCATTTATACGACGCTGATCTAGTCCCAGCGCTAGGATATTCTTGGTGCTAGCAAATGTAAAAGAAAATATTGACGTGTCATTGAAAATTGATAATATATATATATGTGAATATGAGTTGATGTAAGTCATGCATCAATATATAGATGTTGATCTTCTTAACAAGTTTTCTTCCTCTTATTTGAAATACAAGTAGGCGAGAGGCAATACACACGAAGGACAAAAGTGATACCTTCTCAATAGGTAAGCAACACAGGAACTGAACGGGTATTTCCCGAAAGAAAACTTGGGAAGGGACTGAAGAGGTAACCGGGCTTATCGTTCGCTGGCGTTGTCCGTACCAGTTCTGAGTCGACTGTTCGACGCACGCCAAAAGGCCCCGTGAGATACGGTTCAAAATCCGTCCCCCATTCGGCATGCGACAACCCTCTCTCGCCGCGTTAACAGCTCGAGCAATTCGCCGACAACCGACGGCTTCAATCATTAATTTAATTCAACAGTTCTTAACGTTTTTGCGACAAATTTGGTCAGTTCTTTCTTGTATATCTTTATGAAACTATGAATAAAAAGGGTTTTTATTCCATTCTTTTTGCAATGAGTATCTAGCTTAGTCCACTAGGATTAGAGATGAAATCTTATTGTATGAGATTATGCGTTTGATGCTAGGATCAACCTAAATTCACAAACCCTAATGCATTCGATTGGGTTACACCATGAGAGATTATTAATGGTGGCTTAGATGGATATAGTCTGGTAGTCGAGCGCTTCCGTATCCAGTGACATAAGGAGTTTTGGGTAGATCTAGGTATTGAAACTAACAGATTTGCAACTTCAATATATTAAAAGTCCTTTAAGCATCTTTTACAATCTCATTAACACAAAATCCAAGAAGAAGATGACCTTCCTCAGATGGAAAAGAAAAAGTACGTTCTAGCTATGGATTAAAGTTTGTTTACTTCACCTTATATTCTATACAAACACCAAATTTGGTATTCAAAGATTGGATTTTACCTTCAATTGGGTCCTGTAGGCCAGATTTGAATATGATATGTTCATCAGAACCATCAAGTTCATTAGAGCTGTTAGCCAGGACGATCTTGCGTTGAGCATTTCTCAGATTCATTTTGATATATTGGAATGAGTCATTAAGCAGATTATGACCAACATCGGTACACCGAACTAGGGTGCCAGTGAAGATTCATTTTCATATATTGGAATGAGTCATTAAGCATAATATGACCAACATCGGTCGACAATGTCGGTTGTTGTAATTTTAATTCCAGAAACTAAGATTTATGAATCTGCATTGTTTATATAATGAACACCATGCCGACTACAGCGTGCTCCCCACCACGATCGAGGCGACGATGTCTCCACGAGCATGACTACATCCCGGGCTTGGGATGCCGCCTCAATCCGCGTCAGTCCGCACCCCGAGTCGATCGGCGAACCGATGATGTTGCAAAAAGCTTTTAGTAACCATTTTAATTTCTTGATTTCTAATTCCTTCAAAACTAACTCAAATTTCTTCAAATTGAAGCCAAAATCTTTCAATTGCACTATAAACTAACTGTAAACATATATGTGCATATTTATGCGCATATCTTCTCCTTTAAAGGGATAAATCAATCGCGCCCTCATGTTGAACGGTGATCAAAACTCCCTATTTGATTAGAAGTGAACAATATCCACCCCTTATTTTTTCAATATTCTCACGTAGCTTAATATTGCTCGGATACATAAATATTCAAAAGGTAGAGATCAACCACCCTACCCACAAAAACTAACAAAAAGGAGGAAAAAACCAAAAAAATCTGGGGAATTTTTTTCCCCATTAAGACGAGTGTCTGAAATAAATCAGAGATTGAGCAACAAATAGAAGATGGGTCTTGGCAGAGTAAAGAAAATGGTATGTTTTGGTTCGAATTAGAGAAGAGTTAATAGCGAAAAAGAGGGATTATAGGCTGGGATGAATTTGTGAAGCTGTTGATGGGGTTCGAGTCGATCTGAGTTAAGCAGAGAAATCAAGAACATATTGAGTTGTGATGGTTTCAGGTTGGGATGTTTGCTGAGCGAGAAGATTGAGAAGAACACAGAGTTCTTCGAAGTAGGAATGGAGGGTATTAGATTATCGCTGCTATTGATAAGGGAAGAAGAGGATAAAACAACGAGATGGGTCACTGTGAGTTCAATAGGAAACATTGGTGATGTATGTGAACAAAGATGGAGAAGGAATCAATGGGTTAAAGATTATGACAGGGATTTAGAATCTGAGAAGGAAAGGAAAGATAGGTTTCAAGTAGATTCGAATTTGGGTTGTAGCTTGATCGAGAAAACAGGGAAGAGATAGAAGCATGTTGCCGTTCAATTAAGAGATGAATTATGGTGATCAAGAGGTGATTTAGAGTTTATGTTAGACTAGGATTGATGGTTTCTGCTCAATTTTGAATTTGCAGGAGTTTTCAGCAAGAATTGGAGATATAATAGTGGTGAAACTAAAGCTACAAGGGAGACCCACAACCTGCACAGAGGTGCTCGACGAAATTCCATATAAATGAGTTATCGTTCCACTCCAAACCTTCAATGAATCTCATAACCATCACTAGTTCACAACATCTAGCGCTCTCCATCACAAGTTCCATCTTGACGCCACCAACCAGTTAACACGCCAACATAGCAACTGCCAGTTCCGTCTCATACAACACAACCACCAACATCTTTCACTATCACCAGGCGTAAGGCTTCAATAGTCCAGAGACCCTGATCAAAATGCACCTCACTACCACTACCTTTCCAAACATCCACCTGCTGCTTTGTTGGTTTGCTTAATTTGGTTTTGGATTAAATTTTCCATTTTTTTTAAGTTATTGTCATGAAATCCATTAGCTAAGTAATATCGGTTAGGGCTGAATTCGGTTAGGAAAAAAAGCACTCGCAAAAACTAAAACATAGGAGGAAAAAAAGCTAAAAAATCCGCGATGGGGAGGAAAAAAAGCTAAAAAAATCCGCGACGGGGCAAAGGCTCACCATCCTAAATCATAATTTCTTATCGAACTTCACTGCAATACATACATTCTCATTCTAGCAACACAGTTTTTTTGGTTCCCTCCAATTTGGCTGCCACTTATAGGATGATCGTTGAACGAAGCGACCTTGTAGTGAAAGAGGGTATTATCGACATGAAGCCTTTGGTCTTTATGAACAAGGTTTTGCTCGAGGCCCCTATATGAATGACTGCTATTTATATGAAAATTGATTTAAAGAATTCATTCGTATACATGCTAGATTTAATGTGAAATAATTCAAGAACTTTTATGTTATTCATTATAGTAAGGACCGAAAACGATCGTTTAAACTCAATTTTCGTTCATCAAGAGAGGCATCTTCATAAATGGCACCATTCTCCCCATCATGAACTTCGACATTCAATGAAACATCAGGAAATCCCAATGATACGAGAGATGCAGAATTGAGATATCCCAAGGTCTTTTTCCGCTTTCCGGTGAAATTTGTTCTAGCGCCTGCGCTACCGCTGCTACCAGTGCTACTAGCATTACCGCTAGTGCTTTTGCGTGGCTTTTGTTGGTTTTGTCTACTTTTATTTCCTTTGTTTCGAATCTTCGCCTGGAAGTCCTTAAAATTCGGCAAATGGTGAATAAGATTCGACTTCATCTCCATTGTGTCAGTTAGAGTAATACACAATGGTTGCGAATCTAAGCATGGATTTCAAAAACGTGCACAAAAGTGCACGAAATTGCTTCTTTCGATATTCAGCTTACTACTGATACCTCATATGTGTGTAAATATCAAAATAACAATACACCCTCTTCACTTTAGATTGGAAATCCTTTGGTTTATAGTTAGGATGAGATTTAAAAGGGTCTAACCTAACCCTGAATACTCACCTGCAAAACAATTCACGCACACACAAGTCCCCAAATGTGCGAGAATTATAAAGGACTTGTGCACCAATAAACAAAGATTAACTGGTAATGAGGTAACGAGAATAAGGGAGAATGCTTCGGCTATCTTACAAAAGAAACTCCCACTGAAATGTAAAGATCCCGGTATTCAATTTTTGATTTACTGTGGTGGGGCTTCGCACCACCGCGTCTCATCGTGATGGAACAGTTAGGTTTACACTTTTTTTTTTTGGTTTCCTAACATAGTCACGATTTCTGAATATGGTAGGTTTACTAAAACCTTCAGAGTTATCTGGGGAATATAGGACATTATTAAGTATATAGTTTGGCAGGTTGTGAACTCTATGATGGGAGCACATATGTTGTTTAATGTTATCAGCCGTAACCTTGCCATTAGGCACTTGCTTTATGAAAACATAGTTACATCTAGCCTTATTTTGTTTCATTTTGAAGCATAATTTTTTTGCCAAACCAGTATATTAAACCAAAACAATTAAATGATATGGTTTTTGTTACAAGAATTACTCCTCTTTATTTGTGGTTCATTTTTGGAATAATAAGTGGTGTGTAGGATCAAACTTTTTTTAAATAAACTAATCCCTCCTTACCAATCCGCCTTTGTCAACGAAAGACTCATATCTGACTATATCCTTGTTTCCCACGCAACTTTTGTGTGTACACCTGCCCTATAACAAATATCCGCAAAAGTCTTATGAACAAGATCATGTCTAAACTTCATTTGCACAATATAAGGCGTGATCACTGTATACATCCATGTCCATGTTATAAGAATTTGGGTGTACATGAGACAATCCTGAAAGATATATCATAAATGATGCAGTAAGTTTGCTATATTATTCGCCACCTTTTGATGTTTTCATAGTTTTTGTGTCTTGGATATTGATACCGTTTCGTACTGTAAAAGGGGGACCAGACATACTCATTAGGAGGAGTCTTAACATTTTCGGATATGACCCAAAGAAGGGGTGATTATTCGTGTTAGTATTTAGTATTTAGGTCTTCGCTCCAGCATCTTCTGTCTTCAAAAATTATGGCTCGTACTCTAGGCAGCTTCATTGCGTTGATCCCTACAACTCTGAGTGTCTTGATAGGGATGATGTTGACTGTAGTGCCTGCATCGATTAGGGTTCTCTTAAATTTAGTGTTTCTGAGGTTAGCGTAATACAGATGAAAACCTTATTTTAAATAATATTCCGGTGAGAATATGTCCTTTATTTGGGTCTACAAATTTACAATTTTGGCCATTAAAGTAGAGAATCAGAGTGAGCATTAAGAAAATGTCAGATGCAGAAGATTGATCAATAGTAGAAGATGTAGCAACCAATAAAGGATAAGAAAAAGAATCATATCTTTATTAACACGTGTTGCTACCCTCACCAAACATGAACTCAATAAATCGGCGGTTGTAAGTTTTCCACGTTTTCAACAAACACTTGTAGAGTATTAGGTTGTCTTAGTCGACATAATTTCTTATCAGTTTCTTGCAAACACTCTTTTTATAGTACTATAAGATATTTTGAACCATTTCTATTGGTGTTGGTGGTCTCTATTGAAATTTCGATTTTTTGACACCTTTAAGGTTAATTTCGGTAGTAAACTAAAAATCTGATGAAACCATTTCCTGCACTTCTGTGAAGTCCCCATACTATGGACGTGATCAGGCAAGGGAAGCCAGGAAGGTTGATATCTCCTATTGTTATTATTGTCTTTGTCGCGCCAAGGCTGGAGCAAAAAATTGAATTGAAGTTTGAGCTCTTCGTTGGTGCCCGGGATGACACAAGTCTTATATCTTGGAGGTTTCCAAGTATATTCAACTGAAACCTCAATCTCCTTGCCATCAAATACAACATGAATAGAATCATGGAACTCAATATTGGCTTCCATTTCTACACATACTATATCATACTTCATTCTTTTTCTAGCTAGAGTGAGTCGATGAACTGCTGCGCTAGAATCGTTTTGGCGAACTTGCTGGCTACGCTTTCGTTATTGTCGAAACCCGTGACCTCTTCCTCTGCTTCACATGATTCTTCCACTGTTGGTTCCCAGGGACTCTAGATGTCCTCCAATGGGTCTTTTATTCTGAATACATAGATGGCCTGACAATTCTGCTCTTATCTGGAACGACATTCCAAAGCATACAAACAAAAGATTCGTACATATATATGTTCAATGAATCCCATGAAATACCAACTTTTCCCCCTTGATTTTTTTTTCCTGTTATGTTTTGTATTATTTTTATTTTGTTTAAGATCTTTGTAATGGAACTAAATTTGGGAAACAAATTTCTTCTTCTTATGTCGGATGTTTGTCTTCTTATAATATAATATTGCAATAGCTGCACTATGTTTGTTTGACTCATTCTGTTTAGCCCTAAATGTTGTTGAAGCTGGATTTTATAATATTTGTAGCTTAGATTTTCTGGATTTAACTCTAACAATAAGTACATTTTTGTGCAATTCTGTGCATTTTTTTTGCAATATCCTTTTACAAAAACTCTTTTCATATTTTTAGAAGATATTTTTAACCATTTCCATTGGTATTGGTGGTCTCCATTGAAATTTCGAGTTTTTGACACCTTTAAGGTTTATTTCTGTCCATATCAAGAAACAATCCATGTTCAACAACACCTTGGAGCGACGAAATCTCTTTACCAGCTGCTAATTTATCTCTAATTGGTGTCTTAAAATACAAATCAACAATATAATTATTTTGATTCTCAATTAACTGCTTGAGGGTCTCTTCTAGAGGCATAATAAGTTCTTCAATACATACCACCAATACCAATGGAAATGGTTCAAAATATCTTCTAATACTATAAAAAGAGTGTTTATAAAAGGATATTGCAAAAAAATACACAGAAGTGCAGGAAATGGATTCATCAGATAACAAAATTGCGTGATTTTACTACAAATTTAAATTAAATTGGTCCTTGGTATACAAAAAGTGATCGCATGTGAATACCGATCACATCTAGATACCAACCAATTTTTCCATGAAATCCTACAATTTTTCTATTCGACAATAACCTCCTTCAATCTAAGAGTCACATACACAAGTTTCACATATGACAGACGCACCCTATAGTTCAAACGACATGATGTAAAACATAATGAAATTAGTTCTTAATTAATAATAAGTAGGTTTAATTCACATATAGCTCATGGTTCGAGAATGGTCTTGCATGGAACTCGGATGACTATAACAAGTTAAAGGTTGTGGACATACAATGCATTAGATATTTAGAAGGTAATGGGTCTATGTCTCTAGCTCTGTATTACGTAGTTGCTGGACTACAAAAAATCTTGGGACAATCATACATAACCAACATTGACAAAATTTAGAGCCATGAAAGAATTACACACCGCAAATTCAGAAAAACAACGAAAGAAAGTTTATGGCTTATTAATTACGAATCAGTATCTCTTGTAATATCTAACAACTAAGCCTTGTTATTTTATTTTCATCTAAAGTAGTAAAAATTATGTCTCATACATGAGAAATATTAAACCTCAGAATTCTACGGGTCATACCAACAAAACGGTCGTGACCGGGGTGCGGACCGACGTAGATTGAGGCGACGTCCCAAGCCCGGGATGTAGTCATGCCCGCGGAGTCATCGTCGCCTCGATCATGGTGGGAAGCATGTGCCGTGAATCCAACGATTCTGGTTGTGTTCTTTATGACACAAAGAAGCAAATAATAAAATGAGAGGAAAATCGGAAGGAAAAGGGGGAAAGCTTACCCTGTTTTCTTCTTCTTTGTATTGGATTTTGTTGATTCTTGACTATTCATCTTCAAATAAAAAGGCAATACACACAAATCTTTTTGAATAATTATCAGTGAATTACTGGATTCCTTACTCAGGGATACCTATTTATCATCCTCAAAATTGTTTTAGTTACTTCAGTGATTTTTTTAACCCTAAAGGTTTAAGATAGTTTGGAGTGACAAAAAAAAAGCGTTCCTCTTTTCGTTTGAAGGGCAATTTTGTTTTTCATTATTTTGGATGATTCTCTCTTTGTTTCGGAACGATTTTCTCTCTACTTCAATCTTCACTCTTTCTTTTGTGTAGTGTTTTATACATGTTATGACGTGCTTTCTTAGCGTGCTATGTTGTGTTGTGCCACGTGTTGTGCTGTGCCAATGTACCGATTAGTTTGGCCCAACAAACGAGAATAAGAAATAAACACACAACAAAAACAATCGGTCTAACGAAACCAAAACCTACAAAATTAGCGATTTGATAACGCCTCCTGAATCTGCTTCAGATTCTCAGTATGCTCAATAATCTCATCCATCGTCTTGTCTACATCATCAATGTTTCTGTAATGCACTTACGATTTGAGTAAAAGACCTTTCGAGTGTAAATGATAAGGTGTAATGATATTGACATATATATGTGTGGATTGTTAATTGATTGTAAATACAAATCTTTTGTTTTGTCTAAAAAATCTAATGGCATAATGATTGATGAGAAAACAAGGCATACTAAAGATGTTATACAAGTTTTGGTATTGTTTAGATGAAAAACAAATTGATTAAGGAATCTATGTCAGTTTTACCAAGCTTGTCCGCCTTAGCTCCTAAGCTTGTCCGTCTTAGTTCCTAAGCTTGTCCGTTTTAGCTCATAAGCTTGTTCGTAGGTTATTAGCATTTAATTACCGAGATGCCCTTATATCTAGCCCATAAATAGAGGTTATATTTTTTATTTATTTCACACATTCAATAAGAATTCTCCTTCTTTTTTTACATACGGAGTTCTTACTGAAATAACTGAACTTAGAAGTATTACAAAACTATATTCGGGTTTCTTAATTGTTGAGAGTAATGAATCATATGCATAGTTCATAAACCTACGTCCAACTAAGTTTGGTATCTTTAACTTTTCGACGAACTTCTGCGTTCATCTCCTCCTTTCCAAAACTACATCGATGTTGGTTCGCGTGCCCACATATTTACACGTGTGAATTTTACATGCGGGCCATTCATCAAATCGATTAAATATCCAACCGCTTCTGTTGATTGACCTAATCATCTTTTAGGCAGGTAATGAGAATCTATATGATTGTCGATTATTTACAATGGTGGTTATGTACCCCTCTGCAGAGGAGCATCGACATCGTGATTGGTAGGCGTATAATCCAATCTGTTCAAACTAAGCGAGGATGCATCACTGTCTAAATGTCGCGTTTAACATGGCCCGACATCGGATGAATTTCCTATCCCCTTCTTTTCTTTACTTGTAGAAATGCTAGTAAAATATATATATGGAGGAGGTATTTTTTGGAAATCATGATGAATGAACCTGTGTGCAATATGTTACCATGTGTACATAGTTGTGCACAAGTTTATTTTGTACTGAATATGTGCTGGGTTTTTCATAATGTGTACATAGTTGTGCACAAGTTTATTTTAACTCTTTATTTCTCATTGCGAAGTAGATACATATTATCTATTACCTTCTCTTTATTTCCAACTATACTTAAAATTGTCAATACAGACTCGAGATATTGTTTTCCTGAATACTTGCGAAATATTTGAGCTACAAAATTTCAAATGGCATAACTCAGTTAAAGTTTAATTGAGAAATAATAGCCTTAAATAGGCATTACAAACACTTAACCATTAACCTATCACTAACATAATCCCCTAATTTTTAGGATCCACATCCCACATCAAGAATATAAAACCAAAACACGTTTAAAATCCTAAATACTAAGACTAATCCTACTTAAATTTTCAACAGACACCACCAATACCAATGGAAATGGCCCACCTTTGGAGAAATGGATGGCTCAACCAATCGTATTTTCAGCATCAAAGGCACGATATTTTGAACCATATCTACTGGTATTGGTGGTCTCTATTAAAATTTCGAGTTTTGACACCTTTACGGTTTATTTTTGTAGTAAACTCAATATCCGATAAAACCATTTTCTGCACTTCTGTGCATTTTTTTTCCGCGACCCTAAACTATGCCCAAATCAACTATTCTACCACGGAGAAAGAGTTGTTGGCTATAGTTTTTGCACTAGAAAAATTAAGATCTTATTTGGTGGGTACCAAGGTTGTTGCACAAGATCAATCATATAATAATGGTGATAAATACGACTTTCAATCTCAATATTATGATAACTACCAACCATACCAAGGGTATAATCAAAACAAATCTTTTGGCTATGACCAATACCCTACGGAACCTTTTGATTATTCTCAGCCAATACCAATACTAAGCCAAATACAACTCCCATAACCTCATCCAGACTTGTAATATTAGAGCGAAGAATATTAACATTAACCTACGGGAATAACAATTGCTACTGAATTATCGAATAAAGGCAACTTAATCAAGTACACCGTGAGATATGCGGTCAGACACTAATGGTAACTCTATATAGACGTTTCCAACGTATTGGGTATTACTTGCCCTCCATGGAGGCCCAATCTCGATTACTGCAATGGTCTTGCTCTAGTTGTCATATCCCACCACAACAGTCAGTATTTCATACTCATTCCCAAATCGGGTATAATATCATAATTATTTTCAATTGAGTATGGTATGATTTAAAAATGATTAAATTAAGAATCAGTCGATCATACTTCATTCATTTTCAACATATACGACACCCGATCATACTTGATGTTCTTCAACATTAACATAAAATCAGTTGATTATCATGAGCTGCAATTTCAAGATTAAATTCATCTATCCAAAGTAAGAAAAGGCCCCCATCACGACTTATGGAGGGAACATAAAATGTGTTTGGGTATCTAAGAGGACTTATGTAATTCAAGATTTTGTCCGAGTCAATTTTTGTCTTTATCCTAGAGTCAGCCTTGACGCTAAGAATGGGAACGCTTACTTACCTTCTCACCCGATCTACAATCAACACCAGTCTCACAGCATCCAATAGAAACTTTTTCAGTCTTCGGTCTTCAACTGTTGATGTGATCTGGTAGGACATGGAATAACATGTTAGGTTAGTGTGTTGTGTTGTGCCATATTAATAGTCACATCACACATCACAGCACGCGGTACGGATAAGCACATGATACATCACGAAACGCTAAGAAAGCATGTCATAACATGCAAAAAACACTGCATAATATTGTACTTCTTCCATAAACTCTAAGTGATGCTATCAATTAACATGTCCCAAAGTTTCTTAGCTTGAGAATAAAGTTGGTTGCTCTTCTAATTTTCATAATCTCCAATACTGTCGACTGAATAAAACCCGTAAAATTAGCACTCGTAGTTATGTGCTATAGTTTCATGTCCTATCATAACCATTCAATCACGTTCTTTTTTTAGGGAGCTCAACGTGAGAAAGGTGTTTCTTCGAACAATGAGAAACAACTCTCAGATGTCAAAAGTGTGGTTGAATTGACAAATGAATAACTCTTACTTCTCTTCTGCTACTTCGCTGTTTCTTTCTCATCCCCGAAACCTCTAACTCTTTTTTCCGTAAAACCCCCCAAACCTATATCTCTTTGTTGTCGAAGAAGAAGAAGATAGTAGAGATGTTAGAACTAAGGTTAGCACAAGGGTTATAATTCTATCTTAAACTACGGTCATTCGTGCCATTTTTTTTTAATAATTTAGGTTCTGTTCTAGCTTCTTTAGTCTTCAACCACAATCACTCGTATAATTTTTTAGCATTTTCGTTTTTATTTTAACGTATTATATTCTTATCACAGGTCATCGTGAAATAAAAATTTCGGTCCAGCATCTTCTATCTTTAAAACGGTCACTTGTACGATATTCGTCTTGAACGATGATCATTCGTGCTTTTTTTTAACGATTTGTTTTTCCAACCCAGCATTGCTACATTGACATACTATCATTCTACTATATTGGATGTATTATCCGTGAATGCCGAGAGATCCTCGGGGTCTTCAACATCACTGTTTTACTCATGTGACCATTACTGTCTCAACTTATGATATTTTTCCTGCCATCCCTATTACTCGGTACTCTTGTTAATATGAGACAACGTCAACAGATCTTCATGCTTCAAAATTGATCCGTTTAAAACTATCTTAAGATATCGGAGTAGGCTTGGATCGTGGCTTACTGCAACTGGTGACAGATCTATTCTGGGAAGAATCGTTCCATTAGAGTCTTAAGGAAAGTGAGTACCTCTCTTGAGTGGTAGCAATGTCTTTCTGTGTTCTGGAAGGAACTTTTGTCTCCGTATCAGATCAACAATGTTGAGCGGCGTTTGGGTGTTCCTGGTGTTTTCAACCGTCGTACAATGAGAAAGTCACAAGTAAGTAACCTCCTGGCAGAAGGATCCCTTGAATTTCAGGCGGGTAGGTTGGGGCGTCAAGACGACCCAACAGTAGAATTTAGGAAGTTTTCAGGAAAATTCTGACAGTTTTAGACCCGGTACCATTAGCCGTTTTTGTTATAACTCTTAGATTGTTTATCCGATTGATGCGTCCTGAATGACCACCTATGAAGTGCAGAGTCAGTATGACGCTCCGTCTCACAATGCTTGACAGCTCAGACAATG
This sequence comes from Papaver californicum, assembly GCA_023531435.1. Lineage (NCBI taxonomy): Eukaryota > Viridiplantae > Streptophyta > Magnoliopsida > Ranunculales > Papaveraceae > Papaver > Papaver californicum. Next base: position 1,889,114 of record JAJJMC010021281.1, on the reverse strand, counting down.
TTTTATATCATTGAATATGCCATAACAATAATGATATATGGTATTTATGAATCGTTTGTTTTACACCATATATGAAAAATATATAAGAATCATTTTTATGCGTGAATCTTTTATTTCACATGATAAAGTGGTATAGTTTCTCTGGATAACCTTATCACACTAGCAACAGACATATTTCTCTCAAAGGTTTAATGGTGGTGGGTTTTGAAGATAAAGTGGTTTTGAGAGAAAGATTGAAGAGAAAATGGTTTGAGTTGTTGTTGTTCTCTCAAGCTTAGATTATGGTGTTGGTGTTTTCGTGAGCATAAGTGAGAGTGAAGTTGATATTCAAATCTCAAGAGAAGACTGAAAGTGAAAATGGTTAGAGTCATCTGCTTGTTTAAATAAACAAAGATGGGAAACCCTAAGATTAAAGAAACTGACGAAAAATGGCTTTTAAAAAGTTTGATAGAGGAACACGAGGCATACGAGGTAAATAATTCATTGGATTTCTTTAAGATGCCGGCCAACACGACTCCCTTTTCCTTTTATTCTTTCTATCTCTTTTATCTATAGCTCTTCAGTCTTATTTGCATTAAGAATTTATATAATTAAAGTCTTATATCATAAAATCCTTAAAACCATTCATATGTGCATGAATGAAATCTTTCATTGATTTTCGTTGTTAGAAAATTTCAGACATAAAGTTCTTAGTATCATTTTAACTGTTCTTTATCACATTCAGAATGAAGCAGTTCGACTGATATTTCGTTTCAAATATCAACTGAATTTTATTGTGTAACCGCCATAAAACCTAGTTTTTTTCGATTTAAACCTAATTTATCAATCAAACACAAGAAAATAACACATGGGTTTACGGGGAAAACCTTCTAATGTACATAGAAGCGCAGAAAATGGCTTCATGATATTTTGAGTTTACTACCGAAATTAACCTTAAAAGTGTCAAAAACTCAAAATTTCAATAAAGACCACCAATACCAGTGGAAATGGGTGAAAATATCATACAATACTATAAAAAGAGTGTTTGCAAAAGGATATTGCAAAAAAATGTACAAAAGTACGTGAGTCAAGTTGGTTTGTCTGATATTGCTCATTCAGGTAACCTGTATACCTGGTCTAATAGGAGACAAGGACCAAAACTTATCTTAGAATGGTTGGATATTCTTCCTCGGAATCTTCTTCGGGATCCTCATTATCATCAGGGTCAATAGAATCTCCCTGCATATCATACCAAGCATCAACACGCTCAGCCTCACGCTCAGCCTCAGTTCTGAGAACGACTCACCCTGGAGAAAGGTAATACAATCACTCTTCTGCTAGATCTATTAAAGAAAATGGGAAGGCTTGCAGAATAGTCTTATCATTGTCTTCGGTACCTTGCCTACAAAGACTTTGTAGTCTGAAGAACAATGATAAAGTCTTTCCAGCTGCAGAAAATACTAGAACTAAGGAAGACTTCGATTTTGTAAATGAGATTCCCTTTCTCAACAGTCTCATGCATCTCTAAATATTCTGCTACACAGGATGCTAAGAGCATGGTCCAAGTTTCAGCTGAAAGAGCAGTGCTGATTCCCAACGGTTGTGCCATATCCAGAACAAGTCTTTCCCCCAAGTCTCTGCAAATGAATCTCGCGCCATAAACCCGGGATGACCCCTCGTTGTGCCATCTGTGTTCACTGGTGTTCTTTAGTTTTAGGGTTTTGATCTCAAATCTCTAGGGTTTTTTTCTAGTTAATCTTCTTCTCTGTTCTTTGATTTATGTTATGCTTTGTTCTGTTTTTTGTTTTTTTAATTGAAATCATGATAATCAACTCGATTTCACGATTTTGTTGTTTTTCTTACACTGAAATCGTGATGATCATCGTTTTCTATGCATGTTTTGATCTCGTTTTTCCAAAATATCTTCAAATAGTTTTCAAAAAGTGCTTGTAATAGGATATTTCAAAAACATGCACAAAAGTGCACAAATTTGCTTATTTCGATATTTAGTTTACTACTAAGATCTCATAGGTGTCTAAATATCAAAATAATAATAGATTCCTCCAAGGCTAAAGTCTTTTAAAATTTATTTGTTTATGTTTTAGCTTTCCATCTTAATTTTTTAGAAACTGAAGAAATTAGTAAAACCAAGTTACATGCTTTCCTACATGTGTATAATTGATTCATTGATGGTCTTTTTTTCTTTTTATTCCAGTGTTGGTACAGAGAACTGCTTAGTCAGTTACATATCATAAGAACCTCATTCTCGTAGAGCTGGAAGTTATGAAGATAGAGATTATTGGACCAGCCCAATGATATTAATGTGGTTCGCCTGATACTATTGTAGTGGAAAGCAGTTGGAGAATCACCATGGACTAGTGGGGGAAGATTTTCTGAAGCCCATAAGAATTTTTGATGAAGGTGTATTTCTCTCATAAATAAGATATCCGATTTCCAAAAGACACCAAAAACAACAAAAATAAAACCTAAAATATAAATAAAACTACTTTTAATCATAAAAAACTAAAAATCCACTAGATCCGAGCAAGATGAATGAGGAAGCTTTAGTTTTTTTTTTTTTTTTGAAAACATTCTTTTTATAGTATTATAATAAATTTTGAACCATTTCCGTTGGTATTGGTGATCTCTATTGAAATTTCGATAGACATCGCCATAATTTTATATATTACAGTAGATATAAATAGGGGCGGAGCCAGAAAATCTTAAATGAGGAGATTCAAATGTTTCTAAAATCTACAATGAGTAGAAGCAAATCTACAGTACTGAGATCAGATACTTTACTAAATATTAAAGAAAAAGAAGAAAAATAATTAAACTTACTCATAAAGTATAAGAAAAGACGTAACATTAATTGATAGGCCAAGAAGGCATGCAAACATAAAATAACATAACAGAAAGCTTATACAATAAGTTCAAATTATCGCCCGATAGAAGTTTCCCCCACACTTAGTCCTTTCCACACTTGGAAGTGGATAGAGAACATAGAATTCAGGAACTTCTATATGTTTCTCTTGAAACCCAACATGAAATATGTTGTTCGCACAGAGGTGCTCAAGTTGTTTGAACCGGGTATCATATACCCCATCTCTGATAGTAAATAGTCAGCTGACAGGTCATAATCGATAGATACAAAATTGATTTTATCTACTGTTTATGCATCGTGTTCTTCATTTCGATCTTGATTTGTTCCTCGACTTCATGTCTGAAATGTCTGAGTTGTTGTTTGACTGGCTTAGCGTCATAAGTAACGTGTAAATGATGTTCTCCAGCAATCCCGACTGTTGGTATAACTTTGTGCCACTAAACTCTCTAAAGTCGGCATAGATGTGTTTCTTATGAGCAATGCCGACTGTTGTTCCAACTTTCTGCCACTAATCTTCCTACAATCGGCAGAGATGTGCTGCTTATGAACAATGCGGACCGATTCCGGTTAAGAAAATGCCCAATTTTTCTGAAGGTTTTTTAGTCTACAATCGGCCAATATAAACCTCTATATACACTGATTCTGCTACAATCATCAGATTTTATGAAGCACGAAATACTTTCATATTCGGTTTGAAATTGAGTACACTTTCATACTCGATTTGGAAATGATTATATCCCGGCTGAGGTCTAATGGTTGGTGATTTTCTACACTTTCAGTATTTCATGATCCATATTCTAAATGATTATTTAAGACGCATTAGAGCCAAGAAAGGGAGTCACGTAGCTAGCAAGGGCGTCATGGAGCTAGAGCAATAGCGTCACAACCAAGCAAGGGCGTGTTTTTCTTCCTCTTACCCTTATGCAGAACTTCTATTCTTTTTTTTTCTCCAGGGATTATACATTTCCTAAATAGTGCTATTTAAATTCTAAGGACATTATAGAATTGATGATGATATTGATGTTACAGTTTGTTAGTTAGTCAATTTTGCACACATGCGGCTTCTCAAGTGTGGTAAAAAGTATATTTTAGGTCTGAACTAAAAGATGTAGTCACATGCTGCCATACTATATTCCATATGTCCTCCTAATACCAAGGGGCTAGTATTGTTGTAGGCTTCAAGACCAAGTCTAAGTCTAGGAATATTCTGGAATGTATGTAAATATGTAATCTTAGCCTCAAAGCTAAGGACCCCAACTTGAAGATAGCAATGAACCATCAAATTTGCTTTATTTTATATCAGATTGACCAGAATGTATACTGGAGGTAAATATTTAACAATGAAAACCAAAATATGCCTCTTCCTAAATTGCTCAAGGTTTATTAGCTAAAATATATAAGTTGAATCAAATCTTAGATTAACCAGATTCACTATCTCATATCTTTTGTCTTCAAGAGTAATTGTTAGTTCACCCCAGGCGCAGAGTTCATTTTTTAGAATGAACTCGTAATATTAATAGTTCATTCTAGCCGTTCATTTTGTAGAATGAATTCGTCTGTTTCAGCCATAACTCTTTCATCTGACGTCCGATTGACCTTATTCTTTTTGCGTTGGCTTCGTCTCTTCGTCCTCTATAATATAGTGATAAGAAATTTTATATTTGAACGATTTGAACTTATTGTTGGATACGATCTGCCGTATCCAACGATTCTGGCTATGGTAATTTTATCGAGGAATGTGGACCAGAATCGTTTGATGTGTGTTTTAGGGTGAAAAAAAATGTAACACCTGCAATTTTCGTGCATTTTGATTCAACATGATTCCCTACAATATTCCAGGTTCTGGTGAATGGTTTCTAATTTTTCGGACATTATTAGAGCCGAGAAAAATCAAATTTAGGCCATCCTTCAACAAGAAAATGACTGGAAGGTTTATAAATTCCTTTAAGGAAGCAATATAAAACATTATCTCATTCAACATTCTACACTTACCAATAGAAACAAAGCATGGAAAATCTCTGTAGTATGAGCAGTCTCGACCGTCTTCTTTCGAATACACCTTTAAGATTAATTTCGGTAGTAAACTCAATATCTGATGAAACCATTTTCTGCACTTTTGTGCATTTTTTTGAAATATCCTTTTGAAAACAATATTTTTATAATATTATGAGATATTTTGAACCATATCTATTGGTATTAGTGGCAATAATTGTTGTAAATTATGTATTGGGCTAAAAAAGTGTCTAATGAATGGAAGTATACTTAAAATTCAAGTTAAAAAATCGATTTGAAAGTAATAAATTTTTAAAATCCAGAGTCACTTACGGTTGGGATTTTCCCAATATTCACACTATCGAGCTAGACGTAATAAAAAAAAAGCTTGAATAGATAAACGAGGAATTTTTTTACCCAAAGTGTATAAAATTCAAAAAGTAACAGTTTGAATCATACAAACTAGTCTAAATGTTAATAAACTCCAACACAAATGTGTAGTAATAAACTATCTCCATTAGTATGTGATTTAAACCTTAAAGTATCTTATATGATAAAATCTTAACCGTTTAATTTATTTTAAATAATTATTAAAGAAAAAATAGGAAAAAAATGACAAGAAAGATCTAACCGAAATTCTAAACCATATCCTGCACTTCTGTGCAATTTTTTGCAATATCCTTTTGCAAACAATCTTTTTATAGTATTATATGATATTTTCAACAATTTCCATTGGTATTGGTGGTCAATCCAAGATGAAGATCTTTTCAATCACGCCTACTAAACAATTACTTATTCAAATATAAGCAAAATCAAAACCTAACGGATCTATCTATCAAAACAAAATATCTATGCTAAGACTAGTAAGAGGATTGAGAGTCCGATTCGGAGTCATACTCGTCATATACTTCCTCATCAGATTCTTGTACTTATTTCAGAACTTTATTCCAGGTCTTCTACTTCAGAATTCTCTTATGGACCTGCCTGAATATTGAAAGAAGAAATTTCGTGCACTTTTGTGCATGTTTTTGAAATATCCTATTACAAGCACTTTTTAAGAACTGTTTGAAGATATTTTGGACCATTTCCATAATCCTTGTTCTTCCTGGTCATCCAGACTTGGACGATAGGAGATGCTGGAGCCGTTCTCGAGGACGCGATCTGATTAGGTTAGCAAAAAATGGTTTCATCAGATATTGAGTTAAATCCCTCATCCTCCTGTTCCGAATTCGACGAGTTTACTACTGAAATTAACCTTAAAGGTGTAAAAAAACTCAAAATTTCAATAGAGACCACCAATACCAATAGAAATGGTTGAAAATATCTTAGGCACCTTGGAGGAATTGATTCCATATGTATTCATGAGAATTCAAGACGAGGAATCTATATTTCTTAAAATAAAAAGAGAAAGAAAGGTAGATTAGCTTTACCTTTGGCACTAACAAAGGAATTTTCCCAATTGCCTTTTTGTGATCCGGTTTGTATTCGACTTCTACAAGGCCATTAAAGCCAATGGTGAATTCCTTTGAAAAGTATCACATACTTACGAGCATTTTCCAGGCATAACTCATCCCTTGGACTAGCACCTAGGCCATTTCAGGCCTATTATTTGCTTCCTTCAAGTTTTCTTTTTACTGGAATAAATCAAGTTTTCCAAAATAAATATTAATCCATAAATATTTGCAACTTACTTGAACACCATGAATAAGACCCATCAGAGTCCATGCTGTGTGTACCAAGGTTGTCTCGTCACCCTCAAGTGGTACAAAGACCTGTTTCAACATAACAGGTCATATGTCCATGATATGATACGTCGGTGTACAATTATGTACACATCTACAAAAATCTAATAAATTTAATGGAAATGGTTCAAAATATCCTCTAATATTATAAATAGGGTTTTTGCAAAATGATATTGCAAAAAATGCACATAAGTGCAGAAAATGGTTTCATCAGATATTCAGTTTACTACCAAGAACAAAACTTACAAAATTAGTGATTCCTTTCAGAGAATCCATTTTCTTATCCATATACTATCACATTGATATTTTCTTAACCTTGTTTGCTTCCCTCCCTTAAGACCTACCCACATCCTTTCCATCTTTGTAATAGAAACAAGACACTTGAGTAAGTCCCATGGCCGAGAAATTGAATGCTATATTTGGCTCAGTGGAGCATCTCAGTGATGCTTTCTTGGTCCAAATGTTTCTTACTTGGAAAAATGCAGTCGATGAATGTCTTCTACCTTTCTTTTCTTTACTTGTAGAAATGCGATTAAGACATATATATATGGAGGGGATGTTGGATGAAAAAATGAAAGCTATTGGCTTTGACGCTTACCCGAGAAAGCGTTGCTTGGCTTTGATGCTTTGCGATAAAGCCTAGCTGTTGGCTTTGACCGTCATCAATCTGACTGGGCATCTAGTTATAAGTTTGGAACTTTTCTATAATTTGAAAAACATTATTGTTTTCGCGTAGAGCAAGTTCACCAACACGGAAGTAAGTATACCACCAATACGGTGAAAACGTTGCTAAAAATTAATTAATTAATAAATTAACATTTAAAAATAAAAAATTTAATTAAGTCGTGTAAACTTTTGTAGTTTTTTTACCTTCAAGATTCCCTGAAAATAATTCAAACTTGGTTTGGAGTCCAAGCATTCACTAAGGCCTTTGCAAACACTCTTTTTATAGTATTATAAGATATTTTCAATCATTTCCATTGGTATTGGTGGTCTCTATTCAAATTTCGTTTTTTTGACACCTTTAAAGTTAATTTCGGTGGTAAACTCGATATCTGATGGAACCATTTCCTGTACTTTTGTGCGCATAATAGTGCTTAAACACTACAATATAAGACCGATGCATCCACATCCTGATGCATATCTGAGTAAGCTTTATTAGCTTAAGATGAAGCTTCATTCCAGGCCATGACGCGCTCCAGCGCTAACAATGCTAGCTCCAGCGCCAACAACGCTGGCCTAGTAGTGCCGTTGGTGCTGGAGCTAGCGCTAGAGCTAAGGAGTGGCGCGTCCTCAGGGACGTGCCCTAGTTAGCTAGCGCTGTTTAGCGCTTAGTGCAAAGGGAATGATGCATCCATGAAGAAGCAACCTTAGGTTTAACTAGGGTTGTGACGCTTAGGTATGGCGCGTTCTCGAGGACGCTGGTGAATTCACATCTAAAATATTTAATGAATATTGCATGTCGATTGGTATCGATGTTGAACACCCCGTTGCTCATGTGCACACTCAAAATGGTCAAGCGGAATCTTTTATTAAACGCTTACAATTGATTGCCCGACCATTAATTTTAAGGTCTAAAACTGTTGCTTAAATTCAGTGCAACGGAAATATCAGTTGTAAAAAGGTCGAAATGGTGTAGTTATATATATATACAAACGATGCACGGGGCGGCTGGCGTCTGATGATGGACTTGCCGTTGCAAAAGAGTTTTAGTTTGAGTATAATGATAAGGTTTTCAAGTGATTATAACATGCTATCAACAACCTTATATATAAAATCCCCCCAGCTATATCAAAGATATGATTCGAAATCAACTATAATCAAAGGCCACATATCATAAGGACGTAAACCAATAATGAGACCGAAACTTAAAGGATGTAAAATCCGAAAGCTAATTTCACAGATCCGAAAAAAACACAAAGAGAGTTTCGACCGGAACAAGTATTACAATCCGAACACGCCTTCACTACACCAGATTGCCGATTTTGCGACGTTTTTTTCAGCCTGCAACGAAACTTTTGTAACGTTTATATCTGTTGCACATTGGGATATACGTTGCTCTAGTTCCTAATTTTCTCAGAATAATTAAGCAATGTATGTGCAACAATTATAACAGTTGCAAATTGGGGTATTTTGTAAAATTCTGTACTTTTTAGGGTGTTTAAGTTTAAATATATTTTCAGTTTTTCTTAAAATTGGTTTCCCCCAAACTTTTCCCTCTTGTTTTTCACGTAACAACAAAATCTCCCTCTCTTTTTTCATCTAACAATCAATTTTCTTTTTTTTTTTCACCAAAAAACCAAACTCTTTCCCAAACTTGAATCGTGAAATCTTCTCCTCAAAAACTAATTATAAACATATTCACTTATACTTTGTTTAAGAATAAGATTATTTATTTTTAATAATATTGTTTTTAATCATTGATGCATTTATTTACACTTCGTTTACCTCTGACCATTAACATATTTATTTCTACCTTATTTACTTCTCATCATTAAACATTCATTTCTACTTTATTTATTTCTAATCGTTTCATTACATAATTCTATTTCATTTATTTCCCTCCATAACTTTTAATTTTCATCCATATCCAGTTGACCAATCCTTACAAGGGTCAAATAAACAGAAAAAAAAGAAAAAACCTTTCTCTCTCGAAGAACACCAGAGAAGAACTCAGAAACCTTCTTCTCCTTCGATTTCAGCATTAAATCAAACAAACCCTTTAATCCTTTACATTTATATCCTTATCAAAACCCATAAAGCAGAAATGTCGATATATCAAGTATAAACCCTAATTTTTCGTAACCTTAGAAATTCAATTTTTGTCCTTTAACCTCAAACAAACAATCATCTGGTAATTTATTATGGATGAAGTAGCAATTTTGTTGATTCTTTATCAGGTATAAACCCTAACCTTAGTATTGATGAGTTGTGTTTCTGGTAATGAGTTGGGTTTTTCTTTGTTGAAGTTGTTTTAAAATTATTTTGCTTAGATTGTCTTCTGAAGTTGCTTGAAGTCTTGAACTTTTGCTGCTATATGGTTTGTCCTTTCATTGAAGATTTTGAGTGGTTAATGAAGCATGAATTTTAATTTTAGATTTTTTTTTAGATCTGACTGAGTGGTTGTATGAGTTTTGGTTATTGTTTGATATCAGATTTGAGTTTTGGTTGTTAATTGATATCATTATTTGAGTTTTGGTTGTTTTTTCTACCTTCAAGCTCTCTATGTAGAGGCCTGTAAAGAAATAAGCAATTTTCGTTTCCATGCTTTTGGGTGTGGAAATCTTGACTCTTATTAGTCTGGGGTTTCTTAAGTTCTGTTGAACAAACCCACTGTCTTAGAGATATGTTAAGTTCTGTATTAACTTTTTATGCTTTATGAATTTGTCAAATAGAAGGTTTGGAAGAGTTAGCTACATTGTTTTCACATGAATCTTACCATTGGAATCATAGTAAAGTTTGTCTGTTCTATTAGAAGTGAGAACACTTTGGTTCCTTTTCCCAATCTTACTCATAAGACTGACTACGTCATTCAACTTTGGCATGGTCAATTCTGACCTAATTTTTCTAACCATGTTGGTATGATTACCTCGCCATGAATGTGTCTTCTAGAAAATTATGTAAGTATGTCTGCTGGTGATATTTTATCCATAATAATATCCGCAAACGAAACTTGTTTTTGAAGCATGTGTTTTGAACTTGTCATTTACCTGGTTTTGGTTCATAGTTCACACTCACCATTTTTTTTTTTTTTTGTTTATAACAAACTTTCACATACTTTAAAAAATATTTGTAAATCAGAATTTCCCTCTTTTACTAACAATTCCTTCGATCTCAGATTGATAGCTCTAGTTGTTTAGAGTACAATAACAGTTGCAACAGGTTTTACTACCATGATGTATAATTTAAAATTTGACTGATTTTATTTTCAGCAGTTTAGATAAATTCAACAGAGTTATAATGAGATTTGAATTCACAAGTCCATCTATTTCTTACGAATTTTATTCCATTTTGATTTTTGAACTGACTTGATTTCATCTCAAATGTTATCTGTTATTGACAGATTGTTTTTAAGTTCAATCTTTATTCTCTGGACGGTTGAAGGTGAAATTGAATTCAAGTCTTTCAAGGTAATGAATCTATTCACAGTATTTCAATCCATGTTGCAAATTATAGTCGAGCAATTGTTGTTGTAGAAAGTAGTGTTCTTGTAGGTTTTGCTGTACATTGTATTGGTTTATTGATGATTGTCTTACAGACTCATCAATGCATGAGATGCATAAACAAGTAGCATCTTTAGGGTTAACGATATGTCGTTTCTGCTTCTGAGACTAAGTTGTATAACAATTTGATTTTGAGTTCTGAGGTTTGAAACATTTGTGGGAGATTTTTGTCTTCAAGAGTGAATAGTTGACTAGGGGTTTTCCTGTTGTGCTACTTTCACTTATCTTTTGGGTTATCTGGTGTTTGGTTTCACATAAAATTGACCAGTTTAGCGATTGGGGTCCCAAAATAACCAGCTCCGTGTTCGGACCCCTGTCAAACAGTTAACAAACGTTATTAGTTTGGGTTTCAATGTGTTCAATTAATTGTGCTCTTTAGTGAAACAAATCTAAAATCTGTCGGCCTACAATTTTCAAAGATTTTCTTATTGAATATTAAAAATATTATGTTTCTGTTGGGAGTGTAGCAGGAGCTTAGTGAAACAACCTTGGTTTGGTTTGTGGTTCTTTAATTAGTGAGCTGAGGATAAGTTTACGTCGCTTAATGAATTATGCATGAATTGTTGATTGGAAGCTAACGAACTGAGAAATGTAATTTATGTCCTGTTTTGTCGAGACATTTTGACATAGCTAAACCTTGTTACTTTTGTCTATCATTTTTATGAGATAAAGGGCCTTCTCTGGTTTTATGATTTTCATCGTGCACTCTTGCTGTTTTACTGTAATGTATAAGCCATGTTTGTAAATTGTTATTTAAGTGCGTCGTCGTGTTCTGCGTATTTAATTTGTTCTCGATCTGGAATATACTATTTACCATCTTAGATTTGTAATTAATTGGTACTAAGTGGTGGAATTTCATTTGACAGTGTGACCAAGTGGTATGGTGTGGTGAAACAGATATTGGAGCTTGACTACACAGAATTTACGGAGGTGGTGTTTTATTGCGACTGGTGAAGGTCGAGAGCAAGAGTCGCGGGTGTAAAGTCTGTCCTGATTCCGGCTTGATATTAGTTAACTTGAATAGGTTCAGAAGTTCAGATAGTTACTTTATGAACCTGCGATACTCGACTTTGAGGCTTCTCAAGTGTTTTATTCGACAAATTTGAAGAATCCTGACCGGTCTGTTGTAATTAATTCTCCGAGGCGTATAACAAGAAAAGCAGATGACTTGTTGAAGCAGAATTCGGAGAATTCCAGTCGATATTCGACGATGAACCCCATTTGAAACCTTTGCGAGAAATGCAGCGCAGTTAATAATTGTTGTTGTGTTGTAATTTGTACTTGGTTATCAGATTAGCCTCTTCATATTGGGTTTAATCTGGTACCTGGCATGCTTGTATTTGAAAGTTTGTTATTGGTATCATAATTTTGGTTTTCAGCTGATAATGTCTTTTGAATAACTTAATGCTGTTGTCGTTTTTGGATTGCCTAGTATTATTATCTATTCACCATTTGTATGATTGTACTAATACTTTACTTCATATTCTTGTTGCAGTACAATGGAACAACAACAGAGCATAAATTCTCAAAGTACGACATCGCAGCAAAATGGATCCAGCTCTTCTTCAGCAAAACCGAAGATTCAAGTCGAACTTGACCCTGGGGGAAAGCCTGTGGGACCTACTCTTCCAGATTCAAGACTAGGGAAGGAGAGATCATAAGAGCTCATATCCCTACTAACTACATAAACTGGAGGGTTGTGCCGGATAATTTTAAAGATGATCTTTGGACAACTTTGATGGTAATTTTTATTCATTTCATTTTATTCTAATTTGTGGGTTTTTGCTACTATTGACGGTATTGTACGTATGTTCATTGAAATAAATCTGTATCTTAGGGGGAATTTGAGTTGGATGTGGATCATATCCGCGAAATTATTGAAACCGGATTTCCACCATTGTGGAGGAGATATAAGTATGACTTATGGGATAAAATCAGAGGAAAACGCCAAAGAAAAGCCCGAAGATATCTACAGTATCTGATGAGGGGTCTGAAGTACTAGAGGAGGAGTCTGAAGAACCTGAACCAATTGAACTCACTCCAGAACTTTGGGAAGCTTCAAAAGACAAAGTTCCACTTGGGATGAATCCAAATGTTTGGGGTGAATTTGTTGAAAATGAGAAGAGAGTTGAAAAGATAGCAAACAATGCTAAGAATGCAGAAGCAAGAAAAGCTTTCGTTATCCGTCATACACTTGGGCGATGCTCATACAATAACAAGAAATATAAAATTGTAAGTATTGTCTCTGTTAGTAAAAAATCTAGTTGTTAGTATGCTCTCTTTTTAATATGATGAACCATTTTTGTAGGATGATTCGAGCGTCAAAGTTGTACCCAAAGACACTACAAAAAAGTGGTTGTTGGGATACCAACGTAGTGATAGGACTGTGCATCCTAGTGCGGTGGAGGCACATGTAAGTACATCCTTGTTTATTATTTCTAGTTTCTTACTTTGTTTCTCGACTTCTATAGCCTATATTTGGTCTTCGTTGTCGATACTAAGCAACAACTTCCAATTATGAAAATGCAGAAGAAAATAACAGAAGCTAAAGAGAAAAACAAAGAAAGAGGATCAAGTGGTAGCAACGCCGCATATGTGATTTCACCAGAAATGCATGAGGTGTTTGGAGCTAACAGAAAAGATGGGATTCGTGGCTACTCATCCCATATGTCGAAGAAGCAGGTTAAGATGGCAGCAATCGCTTATTCTTCTCTTCAAAAAAGAGATACCGAAAATGAGACAAGACTGAACACAATTCAAAGTGAGATGGGTGTTTTGGTTGGTAAAGTGGCTTCATTTCAAGGTGAAATAGGGTCGATGGGTAATAAAGTCGATGTATGTGCTCAATTCAGAATTGTCATCGCGCATCAGTAAATAAGTTTAATACACTTCAAATAATATACAGTAATAATGCTAATTTGTTCTTCGTCACAGGCAATACTACATTACATGAAGACTAATTGATCTACACCAGCTGTCAACAATTCAAAAGTAGGCACTCCTAGCCCAGAGAAAGGGTCCACTACTTATCATGCTTGTGGAAATGATCGTGTCATGGAAAACGAGGTCAGTGCAAGTAATGTGATTGTATCTGGGCCGGTGGAGCTACTAGACAATAGAGGTAAGGTTGTTGCATTGGGTGCTATAGTGCGTGGTGATTTCTGTCATGGTAGAAAGACAAAGCCGAATGAGAGGAAGGTCTATATCTAAGAAGTGTATGATCAAACATCGGTTATCTGGGATGGCCCTCAAGGAGATGATTTTAACTTTTTAAGACAGCTACCACTGCCTACTTGGTTGATATGGGGTGAGGATAGAATGCAACCTATGCGTAGTAAAGTTTAGTATCAGGCGAGGAGTTATTTTGGTTATCAACAAATTTTTCAAGACATCACAAATCTTATAATGTTTTTTTGGGTACTGTCTCTGCTCGACGAATCCTACAGTTTCTTTTTTATTGTTTTTTGACTGTAGGAAGATTAGACAGCCTAATCTGTCTGAGATAGTTTTTTGTACTTTCCTTTGCTTAATGAAATATATATATTTTGTTTCCTGACCATTTTTTGATAGTCAACCCCTTCTTAACTCCGCCAATGCAAATGCATTTCCGATCCCAAGCCCGGATAAAGGAGGAGGGAGAAGGTTCATATATATACCCTATGTCTAATGTTCTCATTTGATTTTAATGCAGTTAGCAAGCAGAAAGGCTCTTGGATAACAAGCTTCAATAAGTCTTTGCTGCATACAACCTTTGGTGAGTGTTCAGACTCCTATCAGAGTAAGGCATGTTCGCATAGCATTAGAAGTCAGTCGTCACAACAAAAAATTCAGGAAAACTATTTTAACTGTAAACCTTGTGCTTGTTAGGTACATAAGACTTATTGTTGTGGAATCACTGCGTTTATATCTTCAACCCCCATTTCTTATTAGGGGTTCCCTCAAATATGATGTATTGCCAGGTATCAGTTCTCTCTTATACCGAGATATAGGCATTTGATGAATTATCTGACACACTCTCATGTGAAATGTTTCATAGATTAGATAATTACATGTTACTTCTAGATGCAAGTGGGACTGCCTTGATGGGCTTATAAGAAATGCTTGATTGGTTTATTGAGTTTGTTACCAGATAACGTTTACAGAAATCAATGTGGTTGAACTTCAAGTAACTCCAAGTAATAACCATGCATGTTGTTAATCATACATAGACCTCAAAGTTAAACATTTCATCAGTTTTTGAGTTTGACTCTCTTATTCTTCGGCAGGAAACAGATGTCGAGAAACTGCAACAAAGAGAGTTTGACTCTCTTATTCTTTGGCAAGAAACATTTTTTTTTTACTCAAGATTTTACTAGAAAAGCAAGTCACAATGAATGTAGGCTTTTGTCTTTGAGGTAAGCTTGCAGGATGCAAGTCTTCTTCGTTTTCTAGTTGATATACGTTGAGCTAATGTTGGTGACCAGAAGGTAAACTATCCAATAGTCTTCGTTTATTACATCTACATGCCCAAAAATTAGGTTTTTCTAAATACTTATGACTGTAATTCTTACCTTTCTTTTCCCTTAAACGTGTGCAACTGAATTTCAATTTCAGTTTGTATAGTAAATCACTATATCATCTCTTACGTACTTTGATATTACAGCTTCAGGATGACCTGATCGATGATGACCATGCTTATTGCTGGGCATGATGAAACAATTGTCGTTGTGTTCTAACTTGGGGTTGCTTTCCTACTTGCTCAGGTTTATACTGCAGTTCCTTTTAGATAATAGTTTACAAATATAAATTGGTAAGTTTGCTTTTTATTGAGAATTATTGGAAATTTAGCTGTAGAGGGTTGCATAACACTGATCATGGCCTACCAAATACGTAACAACTTTACCTATGACAGGATAATCTGAAGTTCTGAACCCAAGTAGATGGCTACTGGAACGCTCCACTAGACCCAGATAACTTCTTACCTAATCATTACCTAGTCCCACCAGGTTCAAGTTATGGTGGACTCAATGACAGACTCAAAATTGTGTACAACTTTGACTCCCAACAACCCATTTCTTACTGCTTCTTTTGCATAATCCGACATCTATATGTTTTCTGATTCTGAGTTTTTCTATTTCAGATTGGTAGAGAGATTTTCCTTGTGTTGTTGAACAGGTAATATCAAGTTTTTTGTAGCTCATTTACTCAACAATACATTTTGATGAAATCGTTTAAGAGATTAAGTCTCTATTGATTCCTGGGCTAACTAGTTTCATTAGTTAACTAAATCTATCAATTTAGGTCTTTATTATAAAGTTTATGGTTCAACTAGGTATATCAGTCAACATTGTCTAAGCTTGTGATTCTTTTGAACCATTGCAGGTATTGAAGGTCAGAGACCCTCAAAAGATATACTTAGCCTTTTCTTTTACCACATTGTAAGGTAAAATATGCAGACGCCCAAAGCAAGGTAAAATCAGCACCTTTTTCTTGTTAACTTTTTAGTTTAGTTATGTTCTGGCTCTCAGTAATTGCTGTATTACAATATGTCTTTATTGATTTTTGTAGTGGATTAACTACCGTACTATATCCAGCTTGCTCAATTGTATCAGAATTACAAGGTTTGTAATTCACAACTTTCATTTTTATATTAGCGTGAACCCTTTTGTTTTCATTTTATTACTCTGTTTTTGTTTTAAAGGTTCATAGCAATTCGTAGGACTTGACTAATAGCAAACTAAGTAACATGCTAAGATTCATGAAACTGAACCAAAAATAATGTCCCTTTGATTTTAGTTTTATGGATAAACTATCGAGCTTATGTATCAACTTTATTGGATTATAATAGTGATATTGTACTCTGCAGATTTGTTGGTGCCTTGAGGCATGATCGTTATAGAGATTTTTAACAACTGAAGGTTAGTTTCTTCATGAATTAATGTTTCATATTTTCAGGTTCAGAAACTAGTTCAGTTGATGATTAATCTATGCAAATTCAGAAACATGGTTTCTTCATGAATCATAATACATTTGATACTTAATCTTTAAACCATTTCGGTTAATTATGTGGGTTTATATTATTACATGCTTCAATTTAGTCGTTCATTTGATTATCTTTTACACTTTGAAACCCTAGCTTATAACAAATGCTCTTGAAGGTTATGAAAGATGATCAATCAAATGTGTTATCATTCTTGTAATTTTTCTTCGTCTAGAATGGTATGCAGGTGCAGAAATCTGCAGGGATTTATCAATGCAATTTCTGTTTTTTTAAAAACCTAAATTAAATTTTCAACGGATATAAAAGTCGGTGATTCTTACGTTGCTAAGCTTTTCTAAAATTAGCAACGTATATAAATGTTCCACAACTAAAAAAAAGAAGGCAACATTTATTGTGGGACCAACATGACGTTTTGCTAACCTAATTAACGTTTATATAAAAGTTGCTTAATTTAGTAAGTATATTGCTTTAATAATGATTAAGCACGTTAATAAATAATTTAAGCAACATTTATAATTGTTGCTTTAATTAATTTAAGCAACTTTTATAAAGGTTGCACTACACGTTGCTTCAATATGCAACTCGTTTTTACAATGGACATTTCCGTTGTTTAAATTCTGGGGGACAAAAATATCCGTCCCTAATGGTCAAAATGGCGTAGTGCTTACTAGATGCAAAGTACTAGAACGACGTTCAAAAAATAGAGAACTACTTCCATATTCCAGACTCAACAACGTCGTTAAAAAGACCCAGAAGCTTCAGGTTTAGGAGAGTAGGCAACGACTATTAACGACAGTTTATGGTAGCCTTTTGTTCTTCCTCTTCATCTTTTCCCGTGAGTTGCAGAAACACTTCTTTTTTTCTAACTGATTTTTTCTACACAAAATCTGGCCGAGCCAGCCTTTCCCATTCTCTTCCCCAATCCTCTCTATTTATAATACAACACCCATCATTCAAATCCTCTCCCCAAAAAATCTTCGAAACAAATCACTTTTAAATGATCAGATCTTCAGAAAATATTTCTTTTCTCAAATAACTCTATTCTCATCCAAATTTAAGTTTCCAAATTAGAAGAAATTTACTCACACAACTACCACTAGAGAGATTTTCTTTGGTGGACATCTCTAAAATCTTAGGTGGCATCAGTTTTTTAAAACACATAAACTCAAGAGATGCTTTAACCATTAGAGAAAGATTTTATATAAATGAGGGTCGAAATTCTGAAATGGCATAAAAAACCACATTTTTTCAATATTAGTATTGGGAGGGCGCTAGCGCTATCCCTATTGCTAGCAGCGCCCACGTTGGCGCTGGTTCTAGTGCTGCTAGAATGTTTGTATAATCAACGTATTCTGGTTAATACAAATAGTTTGCATGGATGCACATGAAATTATGAGGTTTTAGCTGGGTGAATCCCTAAAATTTCTAGGGGCGCATATAAATGCAAAAGGAGCTACAGGGCAAGAAAACTATGTTTGCGAAAGAGAATCCTAAAAAGATCAAGTTGCAATAGAGTTCGAAAACTGCGAATGGTGGTTCGTGAACTATGTTCAAAACTCGATGTTATCGAACTCCAAAGTGCATAAGATTTCGCGAATTGATTTTTCAGGTTCTTCTTCAACTTGCAATTGGAAAATTAAATCTCCAACTTCATTTCTTTGTTCTTGTGTTTAAAAAATAATTCTTAAATTCTTTCCATGAAAGAGGAAGCTTTTCAATCAAGGATGCAACTTGGAAAGTCTCACTCAAAGTCATTAATTCTGCCTTCACCATTCTTCATATTTTTCATATATTAATTCTACACAATTATAGCTCATATAATAAAACAATATTGAATCTGATTCTTTGCCAAAGTAAAACATGGTAGGCATATTAAAATTCATGCATTAGGTGTGTAAAAAACATGATTTAGATGATTTTACAGTATCAATACATCACTCTATTGCTCCTCCCTATGTACCTCTCAAGCCACATCTTTGAGATGCAAAATATAATTCAGTCCACATTCGCGATAATATACACATCGGATGAAACTTCAATAGAGATCACTAATACCAATAGAAATGGTTCGAAATATGTTCTAATACTATAAGGATATTGCAAAAAAAGGCACAAAAGTGCAGGAAATGGCTTTATCAGAGATTTCTTGGCTCCTTCCCTATTCAGCGTATATTTGCAGGCATTATGGAAAACCATGAGCAGTGCTTGATTACATCAAGCAAAGATGGGGAAGCTGTTGTAAGCAGTAGATATTATAAAAAGAGTTTTTGCAAAAGGATATTGCAAAAAGATGCACAAAAGTGCAGCGCTAGCTCCAGCGCCAAGAGGAATAAGGCAGAGCGATCCACTATCCTCTTATATCTTTATAATTTGTGCGAAAATTTTATCCACAAATTTGGGAAACTTGGAGAACCAAAAACCTATAGGAGGACTCCGTATATCCCAAAAATACCTGGGGGCGGAGAATGAGACTGAGAATATCATTTCCAGTGATAATTTGTTGATAGGTGATTAAAATTTGATGTTACAAGTACCCTTGTTTTGATTTGAAAAAGAAGGAGTATTATATATATTAATCTTAATGTATTGGAGTCTGTCCATGACTATCATGATTTCGGTTAGAAAATTTGATCCGTTAGTAACTCAGTAATCTAATAAGCCGTAGTCTAATTTGTTATGTCTTATTGTTGTTACCCTGTAAAGAACTCCTCTTTTGGCACATTGGGTACTCTAGAGAAGGATGTTAGACAAACGTGGGTGGAATGGGTAGGCAAACAATACATGGCCCAACCCATGTCATATGAGCATATACCATGCATCAGGTCCTATGTCTACTCGAAACTACCCAATTCAAATTTGTCCTTTGATCTCTAGCTGGTGTTTCCACGTGCCTACCCCTCAGAGAGTAGACGGAGATCCCCATTGTGTCAAGTTTTACGGTTGGGATTATTAGAAAACCCAACCGTAAAAACCTTATCTGTAGTTTACGACTAGCCTTGTAAACTGACCTAGCCGTAAGTGACCCTGAGTTTTACGCTACGACTAGCTTCAGCTTCAAAGCTGGTCGAAAGTGACCCTAAATTTACAGTACGGCCAACAAACGTAGCCGTAAAACTTGACAAAATGGAATTTATTTCAGTTTTACGGTTGGGATTATTAGAAAACCCAACCGTAAAAACCTCGTTTGTAGTTTACGACTAGCCTTCTAAACTGACCTGACTGTATTGTAAACTCAGGGTCACTTACGGCCAGCTTCAACTCATAATCGATTTTCACTCTTAGTTTGACAATTAAGATTAACCAGCACATAACACATATTTTACTGATATAGTTTGCTATAGATATGCAACCCTCTGGAAATGGAAAACATGTAACTTTTTACTAAATATAATATTAAAAAATTGATATCCGAGATCTTGCCTTGAACCTACTCCTACTCCCCAGAAAAGAGGTTGAGTGGTTACAATAGCTATGATATAAATAGATGTTCAATCTATTGAACAAACAACAACACACAATAATAGAACAAGTTCCAAGTATGATGAGAATACTAATACCATCCATAGGGTTAAATTGAGTTCAAAAAAATTCTGCCATTTCTCTCCCTTCAAATATGATAAATGAATCCTGAAAAGGCTATTACCCGATAGAACTCGCTCGCGGGCTCCAGCTATCCTGAGGGAAATTTCGGAGGAAACCATCTACTAGACGGATTAATTAGTCTTTCTCCCATATACCCAAGTCATACGAACAATTTGCATGTCAGTATCGCTGCGAGCCTCCACCATAGTTTCCTCTGGCTTCGCGCCGCTTAGGTGTAGTTCACCATCTTTCGGGTCCCGATATGTAAAATTAATAAGAGAAATAAGATCAAGGAATCTTTCATTGTTACAAAACAATGATCCAAGTTATATGTTTATCCACATGTTATTAGTCATAGATTATTACCAATCGTAGGTAAAGCATCTAGATCATTGCTAACCCCTAAACTCATGTTTCATCGGATACGAAAACGAAACGATTATGGAGAAGTTATGGAGTAGTTAATGTGAAATAGAGGGATGAGAAGAAGGTGGGGAATATGGAGAGAATAAAGGTAATGATCTGCTGGAACCCATCTAAGATTACAATTTAATCTAATACCCAAAAGACTTTAAACCATTCATATGGAAAATGTAACAAAAAATAACCTCTGAAAAGGTTTACCTATTGAGGAAGGTATTGTACTGGTGTATGTCAGAAAAAATGTACCATGCTACCCTAAACATAGAATTTTGATGTTGACTTCAATTTTGTTATCAAATATTTCAAGGGTTTGAGATCAGGGGAAAAAATATTAAGTTTGGGAGAGCAAGTCAGCTAAGGTGAGTACCAACGAAGGTAGATTCTTCTCCAAGAAAGCTGCGGCGAAGAGACCTCCTGCGAGGTATCATGCAAAGTAAAAGGAGTTGTCATCCACTTTCATTATTTGTCTATAAATACGCTTGTAAACAATGTAACCTCTAATGTCATTTGATATCAAGAAACCATCATTGTAAGAGACAACCACAACGTATTTTTATAAAAACTACCACCTTAACAACATTACAGTGGCAGGAAATAGTTTAATCAGATATTGATTTTACTACAGAAATTAACCTTAAAGGTGTCAAAAAATCGAAATTTCAATAAAGACCACCAATACCAATGGAAATAGTTAAAAATATCTTCTAATACTATAAAAAGAATGAACTCGTGGTATTGGTAATTCATTAATCATTATAATATTTCATTTGTAGAATGAAGTCGTAATGTTGGCAGTTCATTATAGCAGTTCATTTTGTAAAATGAATTCTTATTCTAATATTATAAAAAGAGTGTTTGCAAAAGGATATTTCAAAAAAATGCACTGAAGTGCAGGAAATGGTTTCATCAGATATCTCAGTTTAACAGTTTGGTATAAACATGACGAAACTTGTTTCATCTAGGTATAAACAAAACAATCCCAAAATGAATCTAGTTTTATCCTAAACAAAAATACAAAAACAAATTATCATTCCGCTATTGAGTGAAAACATTAATGCTAGAACGACCAAGTGTGGGTGTTAAAATTTACCCATCATCAATATCATATAATATCACAAAGTATCTATAGCTTAGTCATGGATTATATAGTAAATTATGGGCAAGGTTTAAAACTCTGGATTAGAATCGAAAAGAAGCGAAGTATGATCAGAACCTACCTAGTGCTTGAACGTGAACTTGAATCAACTCTGGTGCGCCCAATGGTTTCACGCACCAGATTTTATTTTTTTTGCGCCTAATGGTTGGGCGCATCAATTATGAGCCATCAGATTTAATTTTATGAGTTAAAATCTAACAGTTCGTCTATTTACGCCCAACCCCAGCGCCAATGCTAGCGCTGCTAGTGTTTGTCTGGCGCGTGGGCATGTTAGCTTTGTTGCCTTTTTCTTTCCTTTAGCACATGTGTTTATGGCTAGGGCTTACTAAGGCTGGCACTTGCTAGTGCCAACTCCTCTTCAGTAGGTTCACGGATGGATAAAATACTACATTCCTTGGGGGGTTATCAACACCTCGGTTGTTTTCCTCTAATCTTTTAGTACCACCATGACGGTTTAGAAGGGACGCTGGAGAAGCGAAGTGATAGATATAAGAGCGATACTTGGAGGAAGCATCGGGCACATAAAGGAGAAGATCCTTAAGCTCAAACAATGATGATAGCAACAGTCATGGATATAAGAGCGATGGTCGAAGAAAGCATATGACACATAAAAGGAGACATAGGCGCCACCGGGTTTCAAGATCTGATTATAACGAATCGGCAATTTAAGTCCTTTTTGTCAGCTCTAGCCTCTCAACAACTAAGCAACACGAATATCATTTTTATAGGTGGATTTGTTGCACTAGAAAGAAACTACATGAAAAGTAAAAAAAATATGTTCACACAAGAGAAGAAGAAAAGAAGGACTTATTTTGGGTTTTAGTTTTTAAAAACTTGATCATATATGTGAGTCATTGAGAATTGATTATGGTTTTGTGGTTGGTACTGTACAATGGATATTGTGATAATTTGAATATTGAGTTTACTACATAAATTAACCTTAATGGGGTCAGCTATTTTTATCATAACTTCTTCATACAAACTCGGAATGACCTCATTCTTTTTGCGTTGGCTTCATCTTTCAATTTTATTCAAGTTGACTTGACCAGACGCGCACTACGCTGACGGATACCAGGTATCCGTCTCAGCAAGCCAAGTTATAGCTTTCCTCAATAGTTAGACTTTTTGGACCCATCTATGGCTTGGCTATAATTAAACTATAGCTTTCACGCATGCACACTCCTTGTCGATATACATTTTTCAATCACTACCAAATTCTTTATCTGTTAAAAAATATTAAGTTGAATTTTTTTGACTGAATAGTAGAAAAAAAATGTAATTTAAAAAGCGCCTCGGTCGGATGCGGAACGGTGCATTTGAATGAGACGTGATTAAAAGTGCGTTTGGAAATTGGACGCAATTTATACATACGTTTCAGTTAAAACACAAGCGTTTTGCCGACTTCATTCTTTCGATGTTGGCTTCGTAATTCAATTTTCTATAAGATGGTGATAAGAAATCCTTGATTTGGACAAGTTACACTTGGTCTTTGGTCCTTCTTCACTTGTAGCACTTCTTTAATTGTACAATTAAGTGCCAATTCGTTGTCGGATAAGTTTTGCACCCTATTCGGTTCTCCTAATTTGAGGGGTCCCCAAAAAATCGTTCTTTAGCTTTTCCAAGTTGCAGTTCTAAGGAAAAATCATATTGATAAGGGGTGTTTTTGTTTTGAGTTTCTAGTAACGAAAATGTGTGGTCCGACTATATGTGTTCATGGTAGTAGCCGAACTATTAGTAATAACCGAACTTAGCTGGTAGTAATACTAATGGTAGTATCCGAACTGAGATGTTTGGTTAGGATTTTAATAGACTTTCAGACCGAACAATGTGACTGTTAACCGAAATTGATAAACGTTGTAAATAATTTGTAACACCGTTTTTACAACGAATGTTTGTGTTGCTGAAATTCCTGGAGATGGAAATAACTATCTCGGAGATGAAAAAGTACTTCCTATAGAAGGCGTTAACCATCTCTGATTCTGATAGCGGAGACAGAAATAACTGTCTTGGAGATGAAAAAGTACTTCCTATAGAAGGCGTTAACCATCTCTGATTCTGATAGCAGAAGAATCGCTGCCTCCACAAAAACAGAAATTTATTGATTCCACTTATGTGTCCTAGATCTAGGGATTATATACATACCACATTAGGGATTTAAAAAAATGAGGGATAAAAGTGGTATATGGGTAACAACTACATGTCCAAACTACACCACCCAACGTGCAATCTAAGTTCGTCCACTACAGTTCGCCTGAGTCGGATTCTATAACTGTTTGACTAGAGTTGCTGACGTTAGCCTTTTTGGATACCAGAAGCAGAAATGTTTATACTTTTCTAGAAGCAGAAGTCAGAAATAAAATGTTTTTACAAAAAATTACCTTTTTACTTTTGGAAGTCATTATAAAATTGTGCACCCAAACTACTTTTCTGCTTCCAGAAATTAAAAAACAACTTTTGCAGTGAAGTCCAAACAGACTCACGCGTTTGGATACCATAAGTAGAAGTACTTCTGTTTCTCCAGAAACAGAAATCAGAAGCAAAACTATTTTACTTCATAAGAAGTCATTTTTTCGACTTCTAAAAACCGTTTTAAAATTTAAAACCCAAACTGACTTCTGACTTTCCGATTTCTAGAAATCAAATATGCTAATTAGTTATGCTAATCAGTTAGGCCTGTGAAGTTCTGGATTTCTCCACTGTCCATACGAAGACTTGCACAGATGGAAAAGAAAACGACAAAATAAAAGCATCCTTGTGACACTCAATTGGAGTCAAGTCTCAATTAATACATCCCAAGATTGATACAGTGATATAAACTAGCTAGTACGGATTCATTGAGTACTCACTACTCAATACAAACCATACATAAGAGTCTCTCTCTATCCTTGCTCACACTAGAAACTACCCGGAAACAAAGCCACACATACACACAAATAAAATACGGGTACTTAAATAAGATCTAAAATAACTAGGTAGCCAGTGAATAGTGTTGATCATGAATTGTAAAATCAAGTTTGGGGACAAGAGGTTGGATCAAAAGTAAAAGGACCCCGAGTACTGTATAGCGTATAAGGAACTGGTGATGCAGTGAGTGAAGGAGGTTGTTTCCTTTCCATGATCAAGGTGGAACCACTTAATCCAAAATGTAGATCAGTTGGTCTGTTGCATGTATTCAGTGGTGACTATACTAGGAACATTTTGCATTTATGTACTCCATAGTTAGTAATCCTTTTTGATGCTTGTAGAAAGAAATAACCGTTCTTGTCTGTTTACGTTTCTTCTCTTATAGTATACCTGCTGTTGTTACATGCTAACCTCACAAGCGCACCTACAAAATCATAAACACATAAGAACAAAGAACAAAACCACAATCAAATTCGGATCTGACCAATTTAAGGGTTTTATAATTACCAGGCAGTGGGGTGGCACCCAAAAGAGTAGCAATACCGTGATATTTGCATGGCTTACAGTAGACAACACCTTGAACAGCCACTAGACTTCTGGTTGGGAGATGAGAACTCGGACCTGGAGCTGGAGCTGGAGCAGGACCAGAACCCGGGGATGGGGAAGATCCAAAGTCTGTATCTTATCAAGATCAACATCATTATCAAATTCTCCTGGATGATCATCATAAAATACTTCATTACTACTAACTATGTTTAGGGTTAAACTCATAATGAACAGAAGACTAACCACACAAATCATGTTGAATGGGAGTTTATGAGAAATGAAACCCATGTTGGCTTTTAGTCAAAAGATATATATGTTTCTCTCACCGCTTTAATTAGATGTTCAAGGTGCTATGAAATGGGGATCATATAAGGTGGCTAGCATTAGCTTAGGAATTACGCCAAGGGACTAGGGTTTTAAGCGTAGATGGAGAGATCAAACACGGATGAAAGAAAGAGGTGGAGTGATCAAATGGGAATTGCCGTGGTTGATGAATGTAGTAGAGTAACATTAATTCACTAAAAATCAATCTTATTATTAATCACATTTTGTGTTACATTTATACTCATCTGATAACTGATGAAGGATTGCTAACATGAGCTTTGAACAAAAGCTAACATTCATGACTAACATACACTTGACAGCTAATAGGTGACAGGATTACAGATGGATGCCAGCTATGATGCTGACTATACAATGTAAATGAGGTGTAACTTTAAAGATGAACTATTACCCCCCTCAAACTGAGTGTGCTGTAAGGAACAGACACCCAGTTTGGTACGCAGCTGTGTGAATCTTGGACCTGTAAATCCTTTTGTGAATATATCTGCAGTCTGCTCAAGTGTAGATACATAGATAACCTTGAGTTCATTTGCTTGAATTAATTCCCTAACAAAATTATAATCAATAGCAATATGCTTCATCCTTGTATGCAAAACAGGATTAGATGAATATGAAATAGCACTTATGTTGTCACATAACAGTGAGGGTGGTTTATGAAAAGAGACAGTCATTTCTTTTAAAAGTTTACATACCCACATTGTCTCTGCTGCCGTGTCTGCTAGGCTCCTGAACTCTGCCTCAGTGGATGAACGAGCCACTGTCCTTTGTTTCTTGCTAGACCATGAGATTGGATTTGCACCCAAAAAGATGCAGTAGCCTCCTGTACTTCTTCTTGTGTCTATGTCCCCAACCCAGTCTGCATCACTATACCCCTGAATAGTGTTCAATCCCTTTTTGAACAGAAGACCATAGTCAACAGACCCCTTTAGATATCTGAGAATTCTTTTGGCAGCAATGTAATGATCTGTGGTAGGTGTATGCATAAATTGAGATACTTGATTGGCAACGTAAGTTATCTCAGGTCTGGTCCAGGTTAGATATTGTAGTCCACCAACTAAGGATTTGTATGGTGTTGGATCAGCTAGTTGATTACCTGCAGACTGTTGTATTTTTTAGTTTGCAGCAATAGGAGAGGAGCAAGGTTTTGCACCAGCCATACTGTGCTTCTCTAGAAGATCTAAGATATATTTTGTTTGATATAGAAATAAACAATTAGAAGATCTTTTTACCTCTAAACCCAGAAAGTAGTGCAGATTACCCATGTCTCTGACTGGAAAGTGGTGCTGTAGCTGTTTGATAAAGAATTCACAGTAAGAGGCAGAACTGCCTGTGAGTAAGATATCATCTACATATACTAAAATGTAGGTGGTCTTTGAAGTATCCTTTTGTATAAACATAGAGTTATCCGCTGTGCTCATGACAAAGTTGTAAGATAACAGCACCTTAGTTAGTTTTGCATACCAAGCACATGGTGCTTGCTTGAGACCATATAGGGACTTGTTTAACTTGCATACATGTGTTGGATAATCTTTGTCTATGAAGCCTGGAGGTTGTGTCATGAATATTTCTTCTTCAAGATCCCCATGAAGAAAGGCATTGCTAATGTCTAGTTGTTTAATTTTCCAGTCATTGTTAACAGCTGTGGTAAGTAAAATCCTAATTGTTGTTGCCTTGGCTACCGGACTAAATGTTTCATAGTAGTCCAGGCCTTCTTGCTGATGAAAGCCTTTGGCCACTAGCCGTGCTTTGTACCTAGATATGGTACCATTAGGATTATACTTAAGCCTAAAAATCCACTTGCAACCAACTAAGTTCATTGATGGATCATAAGGAACTTTTGACCAAGTGTTTGCACTTTCTAGTGCATTGTATTCTTTTACTAAAGCCTGTTTCCAGTGAGGATTTTTATTTGCCTGAGTAAATGTTGTAGGAGTGGCTGGAGGCATCTGATCAGTGATGGTAGCAGACAAGATATGTTTGGTTGAGTATGCTTTTGGTTTGTGTATTCCTGATTTTCCTCTAGTTTGCATGGTGTGATTGTTTTGAACTATCGGTAATGATGTGACAGAAGCAGTTGAAGTAATAGAAGAGTCTGTATTCTGACAAGATAAAGGTGTAGAGATACCTTGTGATGGCACAGGAAGAGTAGTTGCTTCAGAGACAGAAGGATCCACCTGCATTTCAGAGACAGTAGTCGAAGCAATCTTTAATGGAAATATTGATTCGTTGAATATAACATGCCGAGAAACATATATTCTACCAGTATTTGTATCTAAGCAATTGTATCCTTTTTGATTAGAACAGTAGCCAATAAAAATACAGGGTAAGCTTTTGGGTTCCAATTTATGATTGGTGTATGGTCTCAACCATGGGAAACAAAGAGAGCCAAAAGTTCTCAGTTGATGATAGTCTGGAGGATTGTGATATAACTTCTCAAATGGAGATTGAAAACCTATGGATCTCTTTGGTAGCCTATTGATTGTATAGTTGGATGTTTCAAAAGCCTCTACCCAGTAAGTGTTATCCAGTCCTGACTGTATCAACATTGTTCTGCTCACATCTATTATGTGCCTATGCTTGGATTCATCAACTCCATTTTGCTATGGAGTGTGTGGACAGGTAAACTAACGTCTAATTCCATGATGAAGAAGATAAGATAAAAGAGTTTTGTGTATAAATTCACCTCCACCATCTGTCCTAATAGTTTTAATACTGTAGTCAAGATGCTTTTCAACAAAAGGCTTAAAGTAGTAGAAGACATTCTGAAATTGAGCTTTGTCATAAAGAGGGAAGAACCAACAAAATTTGGTGAAGTCATTTATGATTGCTACATAGTATTTATATCCTGATCTAGAAGTTACAGGACTGGGTCCTCAGAGATCAAGATGTAGGAGTTCAAGAGGTTTTGTACTAACAATAGTGGATGATTGAAAAGGTAGTTTATGTGCTCTTCCTAGAGCACAGAAAGTACAAGTTATGGGTTTACCTATTACAGAAGGTAGTGATAGTGCTTTAGAGATGCACTGCATTGTCTTGAATGATGTATGAGCCAGTCTGTTGTGCCAGATATGAGAGGTGATTGGAGTTGTAGCAGTTGAGAAAGCCTTGTGTGATTTTTGTGGCCAGAACTGAATGGGATATAGCCCATTAATTTGATGTCCTTCTAAAATGATCCTCCCAGTTGCTAAGTCCTTCACAGAAAATTGATCAGATGTAAAAGTTATAGAACAATTATTATCCTTAGTAAACTGATGAACTGATAGAAGATTCTGAGTTGCTTTAGGAACTAGAAGAATATTACTTAGAGTAAAGTAATGTGTTGGTGAAGACTTAACAAAAGAACCATAATGAGTAATATTCATACCTATTCCATTAACTGCATGTATCTGGTCCTGACCTGCATAACTGGTTGAGGTTTGTAACTCAGATTTGTTTGGTGTTATATGTGATGTAGCTCCACTGTCCACATACCATGGTTTTTCTTCTCTTTCAGTTGTAGAAACTAGCATTGCAGACTGTTGATTTCTTGGATAACTTGAAGTATTGTTTCTGTTGGAACATTCAAGAGCACCATGGCCTTGTCCGTTGCAGATTTGACATACTATAAGAGATTGACTGGAATGTCTGAAGTCACTAGATGGTCTTGAATGAGATGTGTATTGTCTGTATCCTGAACCTCCTCCTGTGTTGTTATAATACCTTCTTGATGTATTTCCTGATCTGTTGGTGTTTGAGAATTGAAAAGGAGAATGTGGTCTGAATTTTGTATTTTGATCGCTGTAGATTGGTTTTGATGAATTGAAATGAGTATAGAAGGTTTGATTTGTGGTACTCTGTAATAGTTCTGTGTTTCTTTGAGTTATGATTAACTCCTCACTTAGAAGGTTATTGTATAATTCTATAGCTGATATTGGTGGATTCCTATGCCTCATTGATGTGGCAAAATGAATGAATTCAGGATTTAAAGAAGACAGTGTTATCACCACTAATTCCCTGTCAGAAATGATCTCCCTAGTAGAAGCTAGTTGATCTGTTAACAGTTTAATTTCATCAATGAGAGTGGAGAATGTTTTATTACCTTGTTTTATTGCTAGCAGCTTTGTCCTAAGTTGAATTGAGTGAGATGAAGATGACCAGGCAAACCTTTCCTCAATGGACCTCCATAGTTTCTGAGATATTATTGCTGCCGTAAAATATGGTTTGATTGAATCAGAGATGATGCTGTTAATCCACATTATGATGGTAGAATCATCATCTATCCAATCAACATAAAGTGGATTCTCAACTCCATTTTCCTGATTCCTTGAACTTGTAAACCGATCTGGACAGGGTAGTGTACCATCTAGATATGACATGATCTTGAATTTTCTAATAACAAGAAGTAAAAGATTCTTCCATGTTAAGTAGTTTTCTTCCTTTAGTTTTAGAGTAACAAGACTCATCAACTGATTTAGTGGAATTTTTGCTATTGAATGTGAAGTCGGATTCTCCATTGTTACAGAAAACTCACGAATCATACGAAATAGCAAAAGACTTCCACTAATTTCAGATTTCTTGGTTACTGATTCTTTTGGTAAGAAAGAAGAAATGAGAAGAAGGAAGAAAGAGAAATGAAAGATGATACCGTAGCTCTATCAGAGAGATTTATAATAACTTTTGAGAAAGAAAGAATCGTTTCTTCTTCTTGAACTATTTTTTGCAGAAATTAAAGACAATACACTGCTCGAGAAATAACTTTGGATTTTCCCTAGGTTAATGCTGAAGAACAATTACTTACCTAGAATTAATTTCTTGAATACACCATTGACCGATGTGATTGTCGAGCATGCTTTCTGATTTCTTCTCTTTTCATTAAAGATTGACCAGATCGAGAAGGACTTTGTTGTTAACCTAGAAGAGTTCTTTAATTCTTCGTTGTTAAATGATGCTGTGCTGTTTCCAAAATTTTTTTGACCAGGAACAGAAGAGAAAATGCATATTAAGTTGATGTTGAATTCACCGAGAAAAGTTAATCAATTTCCAAGACTTCTGCATTTGATCAATTGATTCATTTAAGAGACTTCTTCTGTTTTCAAAGAATGAGTTATTGCAGAAGATGAATCAAATTTGGAATGTTATTTGTGATTCCAATTTTTTTTTTTGAAGATTTCCCAGATTCATTTTGCTCTGATACCATAGTAGAGTAACATTAATTCACTAAAAATCAATCTTATTATTAATCACATTTTGTGTTATATTTATACTCATCTGATAACTGATGAAGGATTGCTAACATGAGCTTTGAACAAAAGCTAGCATTCATGACTAACATACACTTGACAGATAATAGGTGACAGGATTACAGATGGATGCCAGCTATGATGCTGAGTATACAATGTAAATGAGGTGTAACTTTAAAGATGAACTATTAGAATGAGAATGATAAGTGTTGCATGTCTTGACATGCATGAACCCTAGAAACATTGGAATTATGCAAGTTCCCTACTTGGCAACTTTTACAGGCTTTAATTTGGCACTTTAGAATTTAGACAAAAACGTAGCAGTGTCCTATGCATCTTTCTTGGGTAAGCATGCTAAATTTGAAATTTGAGCTGTGGAAGAGTACAATCCCGAGGGTTTTAGTTTTATGTGGAAAGAAAAGAAGACACATTAAACGTTCAAAACTCACACCCGAACAGGGAAAATGCTAGCATCTCGTATCTGATGTTACAATTCATAAACTCATATAAAGCATACTAGTGCACGGGCTTAAGTTTGTATTTTTAGGGCTTGTATATTTGGGTTTAATTTTGGTAATTTGTGTTGAAAGGAAAAACCCTGGAAATACTATAGTTTTGCGGATTCTTATCCTTGCTAACTGTGGATACTTCTTTCTCAAATATTAACAATCTTCTCTCTCAGGGTTTAACCATAAAACTCATCCAGACAATCTACTCTAAAAGAACTAATCATGTCCTCGTATTGAACGGTAAAACGAAACTCTCTATTCATTTAAAAATGAACTATCCACCCATTTATAATATTTAATATTTTTATATTGTTTAATATTGCTCAAACATATAAATTCTAACACGGTAGCAATCACCTACATTACCTATAAAAATAAAAATAAAAAACAAAAAAAGGAAAAAAAGTTAAAAATAAAATAAAATGGGTTTCATCTTTTCTCCAAGCGGTTGTTATTATAGTTCTCTACGGCGGAACCTGAATGTCAATAGAGAGACACAACGAAAGAAGATAGAGAACCTAGTGTTTGTCAATATTCTATACTAACAAACGGGCACGAATCTACCAATTTGCTAATTAACATTCTGTACTTATTTGTCTTCATCTGCATAAAGTTAAACCAAGGCTCCAAAGTCAGTAGAACAAAAAGTGTAGCTCAAATGATCATTGTTTGGTGGAGTAATCAACGACGTAGATAAAATCCTCTAGTTTTGTGAATAACTTAAGTCATGTATAGCATTCGAAGCATTTCCTGCAGCAAGACATCTGTCTTTTCCATTGTATCCATAAATCATCGGTTGAGATTCGTCTGCCAGGATACCAGTGGATTTCTTCAATAAGAGATACACCATATCTAGTTTAAATTACATATGAAATTCAAATTTCATTTATTATTTTCATAATTCTAAGTATAAACTCGGGTTAATTAGTTGCGATATACTTCTGTTTGTGGAATAAAACGAATTGAAGGTTATTTTGGAAAAATGGGGTGAGTAGGTGACAATTCGTCAATCCTTAAAACATTTGTGCTGTTGAATCACTTTGTTTAGATTCGAGATATCAATCTGTATAATCCTGACCTTATCCAAGCAATGGTCGTTCCAGTCTTGCTTCAGTCACAAAATGAGAAGGAAAAGGGTTGGTCTTAGGGAGGAAAACGAGAGAAGAATGAGGTCAGAGTATCATACTCTGTTGGATGTAGTTGGTGTGAATAGCTATGAAAATTCTTATGAGAAAATTGGATGATCAAGATTAATCAACTTGAATTGCTATATTTTTAGACTTGTTTAACTGTAAACTTGTTGTCGTGTTTCAGACTTGAAAACTTTGTGTCTTTCAGAAACTTGTTTTTTTGTTCAATCGATTGAATAACTATTTATATCATAGCTATTGTAACCACTCGACCTATTTTATGGAAGAAACTGACGATGGTTTTGAGTAGTGGTGAAGTGGAGAAGGTGGAGAAGGTGTTGACAACTGCTCTCCACTTCGATTAAGGTTGAATAGTCAGTTACTCAACCTCCCACTCCTTTAATCAACTGCTATCGATCTTTCTAGAACTTCTCTTTTGTGGGCGTACTGCTGCACCACATGCCGTAGACCACCATACCAAAACCCTAATTAATATCCCCTCATTTGTGACATTTGATGTCTCGTATTATGTTGTAGTATTAAAAAATACAAATGTTAAGTCGATTGAGACCTTCTCAATGAGTCTCTTGACTGAAGACTCGTCTTATTGCAACGTGAAGAGGAGGAAAACCAAGTTTTAGTCCGCACGTAATAGAAGAGAAGGAGACGGACTTGCTCTTCACGTGAAAGGGAGAAGAAGAGCATATGATCTAGTCTTGAAGCAGGAGTCTCATGCTTTACTCTTTGAACTCAGCCTCATATATTAAGGGTAAAATAGTAAAACACCAGTTTTTAATGAGGAGCAAGACGTCGAGAATTTTCATAAGAGTCTAGACGTTAATCTTTAATAAGAAGCAAGACACTCATATTTTACTTTTTGTACTCAGCCTCACATGTCGAGGGTAAAAGAGTAAATTTGTCAACTTTTGACTAGAAATACAAGTCGTGTGAACTTGATTCTACTTTTGAAGTCTTGTCTTGAGAATAGTTGCGTAAGCTTAGTTGTTTAACTAGCATACACATTGGAAGCAAAAGATGTAGAGATGTTTCCTTCTCTTTAAAAATTAGGGTTTGAAAGACTCTGGACAGAAGGCTAGAAGTTCATGTTTTACTCTTGTGCTCAGCCTCACATGTTGAGGGTAAAGAGTAAATTCAGAATTCTCAGAGAGAACCATGATGTCCACGCTTGGTTTTGAGTAGGCGTGCAAACTTGACTCTGAGAAGCAAGACGCCTGAACAAGAGAGCTAGACGTGTGTGAAAATTAGGGCTTGAGATTTTTGATACGCTTTTGCAACATTTATAAGTGTTGCAAAAATTTTATTCAAACCCAAATTAAATTTAAGAGACACTTTTTTCACCCTTTTTGCAAAGTTATAAGTGTTGCTTATTCATCTTTAAACCCTAATTAGGGTTTGGAATACATTTTATCACGCTTTTGTAATATTTGCAAGTGTTACGGATTTATTTTCAAACCCTAATTAGGGTTTTTAAAGTATTTTGACATACTTTTGACACGTTTATGAGTGTTGCGAAGCGTCTTAAAACCCCAATTCGAATTCTTTTCACTCGTTTGTATTGGTTGTCTCTTTAAACAAAGGATCAATGCAACTGGGGTAGGATTTTTAGCTAGTAGAGAAGCTATGAAATTGTGTTTGTCATATTTTTGACATTTAATTTAAGCACATCTGTGGTACTTTAATTATATATATTAATATTGCTAAATTTGAACATAAATATTAACACGGGTAATTTTGGGGATTCAACTGTGGAATATAGCACCCGAAAGTAATACTCAAATTGCTCTATACTAGTGTGCAATACATCTAGGAGCCTAAGAGATTTTATGTAATTTTTTTTTATAGAATCATCTGAGAATGTTGTTATGTACGCCAGTATTGCTCTGATGATTTTTTGTAGTGATGAATATTGATTAAATTCATCGATTTGATCGTATATGTTGGCCAGACATATAGAGATAGGTCATGGATATGCGTCTGAGATAGAGTAGACATAAGCACCTACCCAAGAATTATTTTACAAAATTTTAAGAGTTCATTATTTCTCAGACCAGAGTCTTGAGAGGTGATTTACCATTTTATCCTTATAAAAAACCCACCATCTACATTAAGTCCACTGCTTAGCACGACACGATTAATGTTGCGTTGTAAACACTAAATAGTGGCCTGGAAGATAAAAATAAATGAAAATAACTTGATAATTCAATGGTTATATATTACCAGAGGAATGATAGTCGCCTTGATCTTTTTGAATAAGCGAGCATAGAAGAACGTCTTGATTGCATTAGTAGTGCTCTTTTAGCAAAACATGGTTCTTGATGTTGGATGACACGCATAGTTTGCTACTAGGCATGCGAGTACTATCTCGATCTTGAGGAAATACATGTGTCTAGACTTGAAGTGGACGAACATACTTCGATTGAAGCCTGTCGTGCAATTGAACACAGTTAGGCTGATGGCTTCAAACAACGTCAGACACGTGAGTAATAGAATTAATCATGCACGTCTTGGTTCTTGGTAGCTAGAAAAAAGGCTATATGCAAAAGCCTTGGATTAAGGCGACAAGACATGTAAATTTTTTTTAGGTTCGAGTTAAGGAAACAGTGAATTATGTCGGAGTCGTTCAACTTTCAAAAGAGAGGTAGACAGGCTTGTTTGATTGTAACTTGAAGTTGAAGTAGATAAACATATCCTGTCAAGTCGAGCGCTACTTTGAAGTTGAAGTGTATGTTCGAGTTTGCACAAAAACACGTCTTGACTATTGAAGGCTTCAGACGAAGTAGAGAAAAGACGGATAAACAAGACTCGATTAAGCTGGTTTCAGGTTAAGTTGATCGTGTGAGTAATAATACCCATCGATTGTTGCATTCGATAGAGTTAATAGACATGTACGCGTCTTTTTGTTATAGGCAGTGAACCATATGTAATCAAAGTGGACGAACTCGTCGTGTACCTGAGTGGTATGAATAAAATTCGATTGAAGCTGGACACACGAGTTTAAATAAATTTGGCTGGTGGCTTCAAGACGAAGCTAGACACATAAGAAATAAAACTGGTCGTGCGTGTCTTGTTTTGTATATGGGAAAGAGGTGAAGTCAGCTTGATTGAATCTTAAGTTGAAGTAGCTGGATGAGTTGAGCTGGGGTTGATGGTTGCAGTAAGAGGACGAACAAGAGGTGGATCCTTGTTTAGATGTACGGACTAAAAAGGAAGTTTGTTTCTTCTAAAACTTCGAAAAACAACTTGTTATAAATAGAAGATTTGTTCCTCTCTTTTATCTTCCCTTCTCCTTTTGATATTATTCTGTTGCTCGAGTACCATAGCTTCAACCGGTTATAAACAACAAGGTAAGCTTTGACTTGTCTTCTTCGTATGAGTATATAGTTTCTAACTTGAGTTTATACATATGTTTCTTCACAAGAACTTCTCATATATTTGATTTGAATCAAAACTATCTCGAAAACCCTAGTTTTCTTGTATAAACTTGTAATTTATTCTTATATTTGTATAAGGACACAAGTTCCATGACCAACTCTTACAAGTTAGGGTTCGACCGAAACCCCTTTTTTTATGTGAGTTGAAGCTTGCATGAATTTGTTTTTTTTTTACCGTGAGTTAATTATTCACGCTCCTCTCAATCTTGACACTAATAGCGCCTTTTTGCTTCTAATTTAGTTGCTTCACCCTGCTTTCTTGTCATGATAGACCCACATTTATTTTGCGAGACGGGTGTTGTTTGATCAAGATAAACTAGGGCTTCTTGTTTTATCTCAAATATTCTATGTATATTTATATACACGTATCTTAATAGCTGAGGATATTGTCACTTTTTATTTTACAAACGCTAGTTCTATTATTATCCATCAGAAGTAGAATAATCTTCAAGTTCTTACTAGTAATCTTAAGTTTAATTTACGATAATTTTTCTCTTTTATGTATTCCCTTTTTTTTGTTGATATTATAATCACTATCCCTTTGTTCTCATCTTGAATAGGTAATGACGACTTGTGATCAGAATCGTGATTCCGACTCCTCAAGCAAGGAGAAAAACCGTAGAAGCAAAAGAATGAAAAGAGTCGCTCCCAATAAGGTTCAATTTGAACCTGATAGTTTTCTGAACGAAGTTACGAAGATTTTGCACGGTAAGTCTCTTGATGACTTGTGGATGGCACGTAATCGGGCTGTTGACTTCATATCCATGATTAATGCTGAAGAAGAATTCAGGCGCCGAGAGGATGAAGATGAAAAACTCTGAGATTACTAATAAGATCGAAATGCTCGGATGAATGCATTGAACAATTTGAGCGACAAGAGCGAGGTGTTCAAATTGATGGTGTAGCCGATGGTGTAGCCTCTGATCCTGATGCAGATGACTATGTATCTGACTGGGAACCCATAGGGCACGAGTTTGAACCTTTTTCTCTAGATATAAAGTCTGACCAATTGGCTCAAGAAGATTTCGAGGCCGAATGTGATGAAGACGCCTACCTTGATATGAAGATGGGTTCAATAGACCCTATAGATGATGAGGCTTCTGAAGAGAACTCAGAGGAGGATCCTGATGGAAGTCCAAAGGAGAATTCTGAAATAGAAAACCTGGAAGAAAGTTCCGAAGAAGTACAAAGGTATGACGAGGAAGATGATGACGAGTATAACTCTGATTCAGACTCTCAATCTTCTGATTAGTCTTACCATAACTATTTGTTTTGATAGATTTGTTAGTTTCTGATTTCGAATAATAAGTAGATGCTTGGTAAGCATGCGTTTTAAGGATTATCCTTGAAATAAAACTAAATTTTGATGTTCTGAATGGCTCAAAGTATGGCAGGGTAATTACTCATCTTGAATTGGCTTTATAGTAACTAGAAAATACCACTTGAAGGATGTAATGCACGAAAAGTTGAGCAAAAACATGAACAATTCCGTGAAATTTCGTTGTTAGGAAAAATTCAGATTTTTTTTTTTTACTGAAAATGGTGTAGAGTCCTCATACAATGTCCATTTTCGACGGTCTACCTCAAACTTTTCATGCCCAGGAAATGATTTATCTCCTATCGCAGGAGATTTTGATTTTGAGACCATTTAGGGCTTGAGAAACACAAAATAGTAAATATTCAGGAAGAATTCAGGAATTTTTCAGCTAGGAGATAGTTGAGAGTTTTGATCATATCCATTAGCTCATTTTTCCGATTGCTATTATTTTTTGATATGTTGTAGAGGACGTATATATAAGAGATTGATATATAATTCACCCATATATTCATTACCAATTGCTCCCAGTTCGTGAATTGGTACAGGATAATGTAAAATTGCCTTTTATGAGCTTAGTACCTAAACGTGTTTTAAAACCTCCGGGCTATTTTCTTGAGTTTTAGACCTTCATGAAGTATATTTACATATTTAATCCACTCATACTCTGAAAATTCTTGTTTGAGCTCGATCTAACCTTTCTTCATCAATTGGAAATTTTGCAGGGCGAAAGTAGAGAAGATCGTAATGGCCCTGAAGAAGTATTGATTGTAGACCAGGATTGTTACAGAACAGGAAATTCCGCCTCCGGCGCTATGGACTGGGAAGGCCAGAAACCCCCGATGCACGGCTTGAAAGACAATAACCGACCTTAAAGCTTAACTTCTCGCTGCAAAATGGAGATAGATTTGCCTTTCCAATCATGCTTTGTAAGCATTATACTCGAAACTTAGTTTCCACATCATTCAAACTCACCCTTGTTCTTCTAAGGGCTGAAGGTTATACAAGCGAATGGGGATGCCTTTGGCATGCATCACATACTTATGAGCATTGTCCAGGCTAACTCATACCTTGGAATAACACCTAGGCCATTGGAGGTCGAATTTTTCTTTAAGCATCAACTTTGTTTCGACCATGCGCTGGAGTCTTCACTGGTCTTGCTCTTGCCAATGGTGCATCAACCAAGCATATTCCGTTCATACAGTATGGCTTGATAGGAAGTATAATCACCCATAAAATGGAATGAAACTACCTCATCAAGTGCGGTAACAATCATCTCTTGCATA
Organism: Papaver californicum; assembly: GCA_023531435.1. Taxonomy (NCBI): domain Eukaryota; kingdom Viridiplantae; phylum Streptophyta; class Magnoliopsida; order Ranunculales; family Papaveraceae; genus Papaver; species Papaver californicum. The sequence continues at coordinate 1,850,450 of JAJJMC010021281.1, read as the reverse complement.
GCATTACCGAGCCAGATGATATGACTTACCAAAGCGTAACAAACATCTCCAAAATTAGATGATATGAGCAACGAGATGATGCACCTCAAGCATTGCATTGCAGCTGCCTACGTACCCAACCCGTACTTTGAAGGAATCAAGCATGACCGTATTTCATCCGAAGTGTCAATTCGAAAGGAACAAACAACTTAAGCCTATTAAGGCAAAGCCAACATCAATTCCAACTTCATCGAAAGGCCAAAGGCCAAGCAAATCCTAGACCGTATAGTCCGAAGGACTTTCGCAAGGTATGCACTAGCTTGTGCATAACTATCGGTATTTACTATGCAAAATATGCGTTCTCGAGTACGTAACACGGTTGAATGATGCTTTCGCATAATTCAAGCTTTATGGGCTAAGCTACGAGTATATTGATGCTTAAGCATCAAGTATGCTCCAACTTATAGGCCACATCGTATATGTATGTGCATTACCGCTCATGCATATTCAAGCAAAGCTCCCTCCCTATATATGTTTTATTCATATTTTTACAAATAAATAAAATAAAGGGAATTGACATCCATCGACTGCACTTTAGGCAAAAATGCCAACACGTTAGCGCCTCTAGGAAAATCCGCTAACTGGTTGGCGCCTCTAGGAAAATCCGCTAACTGGTTGGTGCCTCTAGGAAAATCTGCTAAGTTGTTGGCGCCTCTAGGAAAATCCGCTAACTTGTTGGCGCCTCTAGGAAAATCCGCTAATTGGTTGGCGCCTCTACGCAAGTCCGCTAATTGGTTGGAATAGCAAAGCTAAACTGTCATGCATCACCGCAAAATAGGGCGTTAGCACTATGATGCTCTCGCGGATACGCAACATTCGTTCAATGATGCATTCTAAACCATGCATCACGGCATAATAGTGCATTAACACTATAATGCATTCTCGGATATGCAACGTTGGTTCAGTGATGCATTCTCAATAAAACATCATGGCATAATAGTTCATTATCACTATGATGCTCTCACGGATACACAACATTGGTTCAGTGATGCATTCTCAATCATGCATGGCGGCATAATAGTGCATTAGCACTATGATGCTCTCGCAGATACGCAATATTGGTTCAGTGATGCATTCTCGATCATGCATCACGGCATAATAGTGCATTAACATTATGATGCATTCTCGGGTATGCAACATTGGTTCAGTGATGTATTCTCAATCATGCATCACGGCATAATACTGCGTTAGCACTATGATGCATTCTCGGATACGCAACATTGGTTCAGTGATGCATTCTCAATCATGCATCACGACATAATAGTGCATTAAAATTATGATGCATTCTCGGGTATGCAACATTGGTTCAGTGATGCATTCTCAATCATGCATCACGACATAATAGTGCATTAGCACTATGATGCATTCTCGGATACGCATCATTGGTTCAGTGATGCATTCTCAATCATGCATCACGGCATAATAGTGCATTAGCACTATGATGCATTCTCGGGTATGCAACGTTGGTTCAGTGATGCATTCTCAATCATACATCACGGTATAATACTGCATTAGCACTATGATGCGCTCGCGGATACACGTCAAGACCATTCATGCCTTTCCCGGGTAAGGGTCATTTTTGACTTGTGATGTATTCTCGAATATGCATCGCGCGTAATAGGGCCTTAACACTATAATTCGAGGTCAAGGCCTCCATACCCTGATGCAATCCTTAGTGAGCTTTATAAGCTTAGGGTGAAGCTTCATCCCAGGCCATGACGCGTCCCTAAGTAAGCGTCATGCGAAAATTGCGGGTGTTACAAGGATGATAAAACTATTACCTCTTCCTCGAAAATCCATGAAGAAGTCTTTTCTTACATGATTGTTGATGTTGAAGGTCAGAGTGAAGACGTTACTGAGAAAAACCGAGTTGTATCTGAGTATCCTGGTGCAGGTCTTCCTTTTCATCCTTCACCTAGTAAACCCCTTCCAAAACATGTGTTTGTTGGTGGCTTCAGCGTTCTAGAAGAGTATGATGAATTCTATACTCAAATATGTCAAAAGTATGGCCATATTGCTACCACTAGGAAATATGAAGATCCTACTGTTCTTGCTTTCGTGTGTGTGAAGTACTACCCTCTATGTATGAAATGTGTACTATCACAAGTGCTACTGTTGCTGAGTGGATGTTTTCAAATTGGAAATATCATCTGGAGGCATATGATCGACTAGGATTCAATACGACTTGGTTTGGTCATGGAATCGATATTGTTAAGGAGTCACAGGCTGCAACAAGTGTAGTTCCTTCTTCTGACTTTGTTGAGCAAGAAGAGGCAGATATTGAGAGGTTGACCCAGGAGTTGGAATTGAATAAGGCTGCTCTCAAAAATATGAAGGAGGCCATTTCTAAGAGGGATGATCCATTGCTGGCCGGTCTCCCTTAGGCTCTATTTTGCGCTTCTATTTTATATTTTAGAGAGATCATAAACTTATTTGTTTATTTGATTTGGTTTTGAATGATTGGATATTTGGTAGGTATGCTTGCAAGGATTTTCTTTTGGATCAACATGGATTTTTGGGTTTTAATAAAATTGAACTAATAAGATTTGAAATTCAATTAGTGAAAAGAGAATTTGATACTTAATGCAAATACCTTGCATCCATTTTGAAGGAATTGAAATTACAATGAATTAAACAAGTATCCCTGGATATTTCAGGCACCAAATTCCTTGAGCCACTTTCCCTGTATTGCTGCTTCTACTGATTTCCATCTTCATTAATTAACTTGTAGTATCCACCAACAACAACTTTAGCAATCATGAACGGTCTTTTCCATCCAGAGTTTTCCTTAGAGTGACGATTGTGTCTTGATGCCTTCATAACCCAGTCTCTTACTTGAAAAGCATTAACCCTTACCGGCTTAGCTCTGAATATGTGTTGTTGGTAAGGCCTCTCTTTTAATTATATGCTAGCACCTGCATTCCGTGCGTATGGACGTGTAGGAGTCTTCTTAGTATAATTCTGAGGCACATGTGGACATTCATGTTGTGTCACAGAGAAATATCCGTGATGCTCCTTTCCATGTTTAGATATCAGATGACCGAGGAACGATTCAATATGATGTTGAACTTGAAGTGGAGTTTGTTTCATCCACTTGGAAAAATATTGAAGAGGTGAGGCTATCCATTTGTAATGCCTGACTAAAGCAGAGTTGAGATTTCCAGCAAACTCAAGTCCCCAGTCATAAGAGGTGTGAGGGATATTAAGTGGTAGAGAGATGAATTCAGTAAGTTTTACTTGAGTACGATACCTCTGTACATATGATGTTGCATCTTCTCCTTGCTCTTGCTTCATAGCCACCAATTCTTGATATTCTTCAAAGTACATAAGAGGATCATTTGTCTTGATCTTCTGGTGAAGTGCATAGTCGTCTACTGGAGGTAGATTTGGCGATGATGACGTCTTGGTAGCTATCATCTTGTTGTTGTGGAGCCATGGACGTCCAAGATCATGTCATAGCATATGTCTTTTTTTGTTATATGAAATTTGGTTATAGCACATGCAGAACCCATTTGGATTTTGAGATTAATGTAACCATAGGCATTCACAGGATTTCCTTTAGGGTCTATGGTGGTAGGCACATGAACAACTTCATTGCATGTGATCCCTACAACTCTGAGTGTCTTGAAAGGGATGATGTTAACTGTAGTGCCTGCATCGATTATGATTCTCCTAAATTCAGTGTTTCTAAGGTTAGCGGTAGTGAGAATTCTCCAATCACACTTTACTCCATCTTTGTTCATCTGTGCATGTTCAATGTGTGCTTTTCTTTCATTGAGTTGAGGTAGTCTTCTGCCAGACACGATGTGATTGAGAGCAATGACCAAATCCTTGACTTACGACTTTGAGAGGTAGAGAAGTTCACATACTCGTTCCATCAGAGATTTGACCACCTGATTAGTAGGATCCTCAGAAAGGGTAAAATGCCTAATAGGGAGAGGGTTCTTATGTACACCTTCAATTCCCAACTCAAGATCTCCTGAATCGACCTCCTCTTTGAATATCCGTTTCAAGGTATAACAATCACTTGTTGGGTGATTAACAAATCTGTGGAAGTGACAGTATTTTGGATTTGCTATTTCTTCCTATGTTGGTGGTCATCCAATAAGAGGAAAGTTAATGGCACCATTTAGAATCCAAGCTTCCAAGAGTTTCAATTACTTCTTCAATTGGAAGGGGAAAATATGTGGTTGTTGGAGCTTCTCTTGGTTATTGTTGTTAATGTTGAGCCGGTGGTGGAGCTGCAACCGCTTGATTATCCCTTCGAGGTGGATGACCTGCTTGTGGTGCTGCACGTTTGGGTGGTGGCTCCGACGTTGGAGCTTTTCTTTTACTCCCTTCAGTCATTGCACCTACAGATGGTTGTGGGATGAATTGCTTTTGAGCCAGACGTCGACTGCTGCGAGTTTCACGCACTTCTTCATTCTTGACAGAGGCCATTTCCTCTCTAGCAGAGCAGGTGCATTAGTAACAGATCTCTTATAAGCTTCATGTAACTCAGAGAAGGTTTGAAAGAGCAAATTTTCTAATAAAGCATGATAGACTGGTATCATTCCATTGATGCAGAGTTCCACCAGTTGAAGTTCAGTTACATTTGGGTCATGGAAGTCTAGTGCTTGAACCCTGAACCGCTTCACATCATCATTATGATGTTCATTCAATCACTGAAACATCCTTCCTAAGTCTGATAACGTTACTTTCTCAGACACAAAGAAGTATTTCCTGTAAAATGCATTAACCATTTTAACCAGTTATAAATATTGTTAGGAACGAGGTTGTTGTAAAATGTGTACGCTCTTCTAGTGAGAGATTTAGAAAACTCTTTTAGACGCAATACATGGTTGTACTCATGTTCGCCTAGTGATTCCTGAACCCAGAAACGTGTTCACGAGCATTTCCTGTTCCATCATAAAGTGAGAATGGAGGAGAGGAGTATTTCTTAGGCAGAATAACCCTCTGTATTTCAAAAGAATAAGGAGGCCTGTGCTGATGAATGAGAGATAAATCCTCCCTCTTGCAACTCTGAAGAAGTCATTCTAGATCTTCATAAATAACAAAATTTGGTTGATGACTCCTCTCCAGCACTGGATTAGGAAGAATGTGAATTTCATCTTCATCTTGAGCATGACCCCTTGATGTGTTGGCTTCAACAGTTGCTTCAGAAGTATTTCGAGTCTGCTCTGCTGGTCTTAATTTCTCTGTAAGGGTCTTAAGAAAGGTGAGGACCTCCTTCTGTGTTGCAGCTATCTCTGTTTGAGTTCTTGCGAGAGTTCCTTTGTCTGCATCAGATTAACAATGGTAGGAGGAGTTTGCTTATCCCTTATTTATTCGGTATGCTGCTCAGGTGGAGGAGGAGTATTATTTTCGACATTGGTAGCTTGAGGAGTACTATCTGAAGTACCAATGTTGTACTAGCAGAATTGACGTTAGGAGCAGTTATTGAACCCGACCTAAGATCAACCATCTTTGAAACTGATAAAATTAAAAGTTTAAGAAATTGAAGAATTGCAGCTGAGAGATTAATCTCCCACTGTGGTCGCCAAAATGTTTATGGGGAAAAACAAATTGAAGGCTATTTTGGGAAAAGTGGGGTGAGCAGGTTACAATTCGCCAATCCTTAAAAAATTTATGGTGTTGAAGCACTTTATTTAGATTCGAGAGATCAATCTGTACAATCCTGGCCTAAACCAAGCAATAGCCATTCCTGTCTTGCTTCAGTCACAAAATGAGAAGGAAAAGGGTTGGTCTTAGGGAGGAAAACGAGAGAAGAATGAGGTCAGAGTATCATACTCTGTTGGATGTAGTTGGTATGAATAGCTATGAACAAGTCTTATGAGAATATTGGATGATCAAGATTAATTAACCTAAATTGCTCTATTTTTAGACTTGTTAAATTGTAAGCTTGTTGCCGCGTTTTAGACTTGAAAACTTTGTGTGTTTCAGAAACTTGTGTTTTTGTTCAATCGATTGAATATCTATTTATATCATAGCTATTGTAACCACTCGACCTTTTCCTGTAAGAAACTGTCGATGGTTGAGTAGTGGTGAAGTGGAGAAGATGGAGAAGGTGTTGACAACTGCTCTCCACTTCGATTGAGGTTGAACAGTCAGTTACTCAAACTCCCACTCCCCTACTCAACTGATATTGATCTTTCTAGAACTTCTCTTTTATGGGCATACTGCTGCACCACAAGTCGTAGACCACCAGACCAAAACCCTTATTAATATCCCCTCATTTGTGACATTTGATGTCGCGTACAATGTTGGTATTAAAAAATACTAATGTTAAGTCGATTGAGACCCACTTAATGAGTCTCTTTACTGAGACTCGTCTTACTTGACTTGACTAGTGAGTCTAGCAGAATAAAAAAATGTGTCTTGCTTGACTAGATGAGGAGTCTAGCAGACTAGAATAAAATAAATACGTCTTGCTTGACTAGCTTTTGAGTCTAGCAGACTAGAAATATGCATTTATTTGTGAATATGGAATAATGTGTCCATCTTTGTAAAATAAGTTATTGCTGCTGAGCATGAAAAATCATATGTGAAGCCTCATACAAAAATATATGTGAGAGAAACCTAGCATAGCTTAAGGGTTTTGAAACTGGTCAAAACCCTAATTTTCCAAACCAAATTATTCACGTGAAATAAGAGGGAGGAGCACCCAAATTTAATATTCACGTGAATGGAAGAGAATAATGTCCAATATTGGTACTTACGTGAGGATAGAGAAGGAGATCAAGTTTGGTCCTCACGTGAAGAGGAAGAGAAGACAAGGTTTTAGTCCGCACGTAATAGAAGAGGAGAGAGACCGAATTGGTCTTCACGTGAAAGGGAGAAGAGGAGCATAGGCTATAGTATTGAAGCAGGAGTCTCATACTTTACTCTTTGTACTCAAACTCATATATTGAGGGTAAAATAGTAAAACGTCAGTTTTTAATGAGATGCAAGACGTCGAGAATTTTCATAAGAGTCTAGACGTCAATCTTTAATAAGAAGCAAGACACTCATATTTTACTCTTTGTACTCAGCCTTACATGTCGAGGGTAAAAGAGTAAGTTTGTCAACTTTTGACAAAAATACAAGTTGTGTGAACTTGATTATACTTTTGAAGTATTTTCTTGAGAATAATTGTGTAAGATTAATTGCTTGACTAGCATACACATTGGAAGCAAGAGAGGTAGAGATGTCTCCCTCTCTTTAAAAATTAGGTTTTGAAAGAGTCTGGCCAAAAGGCTAGAAGTTCATGTTTTACTCTTGTGTTCAGCCTCACATGTTGAGAGTAAAAGAGTAAATTCAGAATTTTAGAGAGAAGCATGATGTCCACGCTTGGTTTTGAGTAGGCGTGCAAACTTGGCTCTGAGAAGCAAGACGCCCTAACAAGAGAGCTAGACGTGTGTGAAAACTAGGGTTTGAGATTTTTGACACGCTTTTGAACTTATAAGTGTTGCAAAACTGTTTTTAAACCCTAATTCAATTTAAAAGACACCCTTGTCCCCCTTTTTTCGACATTATAAGTGTTGCTTATTCATCTTTAAACTCTGATTAGGGTTTGGAATACTTTCTGTCACGCTTTGTAACGTTTGCAAGTGTTGCAGATTTATTTTCAAACCTTAATCAGGGTTTTTAAAGTATTTTGACACACTTTTGACACGTTTATGACTATTGCAAAGCGTTTTAAAACCCCAATTCAAAATCTTTTCACTCGTTTGTATTGGTTGTCTCTTTAAACAAAGGATCAATGCAACTGCAATAGGATTTTTAGTTAGTAGAAGCTATAAAATTGTGTTTGTCATATTTTTGACATTTAATTTAAGCACAGCCATGGCACTTTAATTAAATAGACATATATATTTTTTTATAGGTTAATATTGCTCAATTTGAACATAAATATTAACACAGGTAATTTTGGAGATTCAACTGTGGAATATAGCACCCGAAAATAATACTCAAATTGCTCTATACTAATGTGCAATACATCTAGGAGCCTAAGAGATTTTATGTAAGAAAAAATCATATAATCATATGGGAATGTTGTTATGTGCACCAGTGTTGCTCTGATGATTTTGTGTAGTGATGAATATTGATTTAATTCATCGATTTGATCGTATATGTTGGCCAGACATATAAAGAGAGGTCAGGGATACGCGCCTGAGACAAAGTAGAGATAAACGCCTACCCGAGAGTTCTTTTACATAATTTTAAGAGTTCATTATTTCTCAGACCAGAGTCTTGAGAGGTGATTTACCATTTTATCCTTGTCAAAAAACCACTATCTACGATTGTAGATACAAAGAAAAATAGAAACTAAGTTACAACCATAGCCTCTAAAGTAAGAAATTCCTAAGATGAAACACAACATAAGAAGGGAAATAAAAAAGCAAATGACTTGCAAATAACATTATTCTTATAACAAAGGCAGTGACACTTCTTCATTCCCACTGCTCCTGTCTGGTTCTCCTCACCAGCAACATGATATACTCTGCAATATGATGTATTTCCAGATTATAACTTTAAAACCTCAAATGAAAAATAACTAAGTAATGTATAGGTCCCTTACATAAGTCCAAGGAGTGGAAATATAGGATTTACTACATTCATGGAAAAGAGAAATCGTGACACTAAGGTTTTCGAGTATAAAACATGATTATTTCAAACTTTTTTCTAACAGTTGAGCTATACATAATATTTACATTGAGTTTATGCACGCCTGAGTTTAAAAACTCATAAGTCGCAAGCATGACAATACATGTGAACAAGCTTACATACATTTACCGTATGTCTATTTTAAAATACAATATACAAACCAACCCCCAATCTACCATGATCTCATTTGCATCTCGTTGTAGATTTCCTTGCAAGGATCCCTTGAACGACTCATCAGATTCAGACAACAAAATATAATCATCATTCACATAGATAATTAGTTTGATGTCTAAAATATTCTGTTAGCAAACTATATACAGTAAGAAGAGGGAACAAAAAGATGCCAATGGTCCAAGCTTGTATCAAAAAAGAAATCTTACATATGGGCTGTCAAGTTGATAGAGGGGTTTTCCATGTGAAGACAAAATAGGAACATTAGGTAGGAATTTCAAAAATCCATTATCCATGATATTTTCATAATAGTTAAATTACCCCTGATTAGTTAATATTAGTAAAACTAATTAGTTAATAGATTAGACTAATAATAATTAATCTAAAATAATCTTATACTTAATCAAATCAAATCAAAATTTTCTTTATTTTGGTTTGGTCGGAAGCAAAAGTAGAAGAAATGAAAGATAATTTTTTAGGTTTTTTTTTAAAACCCTAGATTTTGATTCACTCAACCAGAGTAGTCAGGTATACCTCTAACTTAAACTCTTGGTCTTTTATGGCTCAAATTTGATGAAATTACGTAAAAAAATTATGTTTTTTTTTTGTGATTCAGGGAATTTTACGGTTGGATTTTCATGTCGAACCCAACCGTAAACGCCATTTACGGTTATATGTTCATCCTAACCAAACCGTAACCGTAATTTCATGGCGGAAAACCAAATCGTAACAGTTTTACGGTTGGGTTTTCAGCATCATACCCAACCGTAACTAACAATTACGGTTAGGTGTTCATCCTAATATAACCGTAACCGTATATTCATGGAACAATCAATCGTAACAGTTTAATGGTTGGGTTTTAGCATAGGACCCAACCGTAACTAATCTTCAAAAAAAAAGTGTTTCTATCCAAAATAATTTACGGTTGGGATTTGACAATCAAACCCAACCCTAAATAGCAATTTTAGTTTTAGTGCAAACAAATTTACGGTTGGTATGTTAATCGAACCCAACCGTAAATGATCATCTTCATCTCCTTTATCCTATTTTTTTTAATGCATAAATCAGATTTTTATTTGTTTTGGGTTTGGTGGGAAGAAAAAGTAGAAGAAAGAAAAGAGACCTTTTGGTAGTTTTTTGAAAAGTCCTAGATTTTGATTTACTCAACCAAAATGAGTGATTCTAGAGACAAATTTATGGTGGGTGAATCCTTATATGATAACCAAACCAAATTTTACATACCCATTGATGGAGATCCAACTATGTACGATTATTTGGATGGTAGAGAGGTTTTAACTCAAAGTGTGATGGTGAATCTCAACCAAATGGAGAAACTAGCCGTCAAAGTGAAGATTCAATTGCCGAGAGTATTCAGGTATACCTCTAACTTAAAATCTTGGTCTTTTATGGCTCAAATTTGATGAAATCACGTAAAAAAGTATGATACTTTTTGTGATTCCGGTGGATTACGGTTAGGTTTTCTTCTCGGACCTAACCGTAACCGTACTTTTCATGGCGGAAAACCCAATCTTAACAGTTTTACGGTTGGGTGTTTAGCACCGACCCAACCGTAACTCATTATGTGCATGGGTATTTATTACACTAGTTACGGTTGGTTTCGACTTTTGATACCAACCATAGTTAATTATGTATGTTTTCTTTTATTTTTACGGTTAGGTTCGAAGGCACAACCCAACCGTAATTTCCCCTACGGTTGGGTCCGATGCTCATAACCTAACCGTAAAGTTATACTTTCTAGTGTTTTGTTGCCTAATGCCTTGATAGTTTTTGTTCAACTCGAGATTGTACCTCACCCAATGTATGCTCAGCCTCCTCCAAATGATGTTCTAACTAGAGATACTACGGATCACTATTTGAACGACTTGGTAGGTTATAGATAAGTTGTTAATTCCTTTGGACAATATTGCTAAGTCTTTTTTTTTTGTTTCTAAATTTGTGTTCTTGGACCATGTAGACATGGGAAAAAAAAGATGATGCAAAGCAATAGGCTAGAGAACATGGCAAGTTAATTATTTGTATGATAGTTTGTAACCGTCAAACTAAAGACAGCCGCTTTCAAATGGTTTGCGAGTGTAGTGAATTCTATACAAGTCATGCGAAGAGTGGTACTGAGTATGTAGGAAAGACGAAGAGGAAGCAAAATACTTTCAATAAGAAGAGGGGATGTCCTTCCAAGATTTAATTTCATACCAACAACGAGAAGAAGTGGTTCTTATCTAGAGTTGTATGTGGTCGTCACAACCACCTACCACCGAAGACTTTGTTAACGCATCCTTCTGCGGCACGGCTCACTGAGGATGAAAAGGTCATCGTAGACGACATGACGGAAAAGCGAGTGAAACCCATTGATATCCTCGGACACTTAGAGAAAATAAACCCAAAGAATGTCTCTACGTTGGATACAATCTACAACGCCAAAGCCAAGTTGAAGAGTGAGAAATGGCAAGAAAGGGACTAAATCCAACAACTTTTGTACTTGGGGGAGAAGCTCAAATACACCATATTCCATGAAGTAGATGAGAATAAAGAAATAAAGCATACTATTTGGCTCATCCCGAGTTTATGAAGTTAGCACGGTGCTCCCATCAAGTGCTTATAATAGATTGCACGTACAAAACTAACAAGTATGAGCTCCCGGTCTTGAATTTTGTCGGCCAAACTTCTACCAAGTCCCCGTTTAGTGTTGCCTTTTGCTTATTGAGAGACGAGCTCGAAGAAAGCTATGTGTGGGCATTGGAACAAGTTAAATTATTCTACGTTGAAGGATATACCCCTAAGGTGATTATCACCGACAAAGAAAAATCCTTGATGAATGCCATAGCAAGGGTATTCCCGGATGCTCATAATCTTCTTTGCACGTTCCACTTGTGGAACAATATTCAAACCAAGTGCAAACCGATTATTCGGCCAACAAAGAAAAGCGAGATGGAGAGAATTAAGAAATTACTGGTACCTCAACAAGAAAAGTCCAAAGAAAAATTCGAGGAGGATGAAAAGTTGGCGGAACTAAAATGGGCTAGTTTCCAAAGTGAATGTGACGCTTTGACATGGTCTATCACCAAGGAAGATTATGAAGAAAATGTTCGTATGTTATACTTGCATTGGAGTAATTATCCAAGAGTTCTGAAGTATTTGATGGACCATTGGTTGAATCCGCACAAAGAGAATTTTGTAGCGGCGTTCACAAACCAATATAAGCACTTTGACAACCAAGCTACAAGTACCGCGGAGTCATCTCACAACCGAATGAAGAAGAAGATTCATAGTTGTGATGGTGGGTTTGTTACGGTCTCCGAAGTGATGCACGATTATTTTCTCCATGACCTTGATAGAGTTAAGGAACTTTTCGAAAAAAGCCGTCGTAGAAAACACACCATTTATAAAGACGAGCCATGGCTCCAAGAAATTTCTTATAAGGTGTCGCATTGCGCAATTGAGAAGATAATGTACGAAGTTAAGCATTATAGGTTGGGAAACTTGCACGGAGAATAAGAGTGTGCTTTTCCTAACATGTCAAGTTTGGGACTTCCCTTCCGGCATATGATGGCAAAGTATGAAGAAGACGATGTGATCCCAATTCAAGATATTGATCCGTTTTGGCAACAATTGTCTTTCAATGAACCCATCGCCGAGCAAGATTTTGGTGGATCGTTTGCCGATACCCACGTTGGAAAAGCTCTAGCCGAGAAATCCGACATATTAAATCGCGCGCAAAGGCAAATATGGTTGAGTAAGTTGAGTAACTTCGTGTTTCCTTACACAAGGTACGATGTCAAGGAACCAACTAGAGGGAAGAGAAAGGGGAGGCCTTCTACGAAAGCAAAGAGGGCCGTGGTGTGAAAAAAAGCTAGGGAATTGTTGGAAGAATCAAAGAAAATAGAACCTTTGGGTTTTGAGCATTTGCAAAAGGAATATGAAGCGGAGGATGAGAAAGAGGATGATGTTCAAGGTAGAAACAAACGAAGAAGAAGTCAAACGGAACAAGGAGGACCAAGCCTAATAGATTGTAAAGGAAAAGGTCCCGCGCTTCCCTTTCAAGAGAGTTCAACAATGGAAGTTGGTGCCAAGGGAAAAGTTCCCGCACAACCAAACTCAAGAAGAGTTAGTATCAAATAATTAGCAAGAAGAAAAGAAAATGTTAAAGGAAATACATTAGTGATTGAAGAGCCGCATACGATCCGGATTGCAAGAGGATTGATGCAAGCACCATCTAAATTTTCAAGAAATGAGAATGGTAAAATCGTCCGAACCGAGCACATTATATATGAAAATTATTTGTAATATTTTTAGGATTTTGTTCGTGAATACATAAAGGCCACCGACGATGTTGCCGGTGATGGTAATTGTGGTTACCATGTATTCATCGAACAAGTTGGACCATTTAGCGGAGCAAAAGAGTTGGGTTGGGAAGAATGCACTTATGTAAGGCATAGGTCAGCGGTTGAACTACGTTCTTACCCGGATTTATACAAGTTAATGATGAGTGAACCGGGAGAAGAAGAGTCGTCGTTAAACGAGAAGTTCATTGCATTCGAAAGGCGTTTAATAGGCAACAAGAATTTGTCAAGCGAGTATTGGATGAGCATGCCAATATGTGGACAAATCCTCGCCAACGCTTTCAATTGCGTCATCCATTATATCTCAATTGGATTTAGTCTTACATTTGCACCAACAAGAACAACCTTTATCGAACAATTGGCTAAGAGAAGATGTATGATGGGGATGGTGCAAATGTACCATTTTGTCGGTCTCAAGTTGAAAGAAGGAAGCCCATTACCCCCGTTAAGGGTTGGATACGACGGCGCACTCTCCAGGTCTTGGTGTAACCGGTTCGAGCAAAGTTTCAAACTTTGGAACGCATTACGACTATCGAAGGAAGCCTCTACATGAATTGTTTCTGACTCCGAATGATAATATAGACATATTGACTAAATGTAATATTGGTAGTGACAATATCATATGTATTTTGGAGGAATCAAAATATGAATAGAGTATTTTGAAGTAATTATTTGTTATATTTTACGCTTGGGTTCGAACTTTCAAACCCAACTGTATAACTTACTCGTAGCAAAATTTTTGGATTAAGGCAGTTTTACGGTTGGGTTTGACCTTCTAAAACCAACCGTAAATGTGCTTGAAAATAGATAATTAATATAAACATCCATTTCTCATTACTTAGACCACATTACAACCATTTAGACCATTAAAGTATTACATAGACAACTGAAATTACCACCAAAAAAACCACATGCCATTACAAAAGTACTAATAAATAGGTTTACGAGTGAGCAAAAAGTCCTTTAGGATGTGGTAATGAGGTAGGTATAGAAAGGGCCATATTTTCCATCTCCTCCATTCATGAATAGATCTCTCTAAAACCTCATCTTCGGTTTCACCCCTAAGTCGTAGTTGATCAATAATACGAACTAATGCCATAAATTCTTCTACTTGTCGGCGTATAGTGCCATATCGACAAATCAACTTGACGTGATCACGGTTATAAGGGTTGCCGATTTCAGAACAAAAGTTTTCATAGATTGTTTGCCAATAACTCTGACTCGTTATGCCACCTTGCCTTTGTTCTTCTCCTCTTTTTGGATAACATAATACATACTTGCGGAAAATACATAAATCTTCATCCAAAGTAAAATCAGGATTTTGAACCCCAGGTTAAGCCATAATCTAGTATATTAGAGTAATAGTTTTGTTGGAGATGATTGTTGTAAAAGAAAGGTGCAATTTTTTTAAAAAATTTTCATGGATTTGATATGTACTCAACCATTCTCCTTTTTTTCCTTCATAAGGAAGATGTGTAACAACTCTATTTTGAAAATTGGGTCGTACAAGGTTCCAACGGCTCTATTTTCAAGCCAAAAAGGGCTACAAAAATGAAACAAAAAAAATCAAAAAACAGGTTTACGGTTGGGTTGGGACTCAAAAACCCAACCGTACAACTGTAGGAAAAAAAATGACAGTATTACGGTTGGGTATGGTCCTTCAGACCCAACCATAAACCTGTCATTTTTTCCCTACACTTTTACAGTTGGGTTTTTGAATCAAAACCCAACCGTAAATATTCCTGGACCCTTATTTTTTGTATTTCCTTTCACTCCAAATTAGGGTTTGAAAATCGAATTTTTAAACTTATTCATTCAATCTTACTAGATTTAAAGTAAATAGTGTCATTCAAACAAACAAAAACGAAAACACTAGAATACTTTTTATAAGGATCCAAGAATATTTACGGTTGTGTTTTGATTCAAAAATCCAACCGTAAAACTATCCTTCTTTAAGATTCTGGCTGGTCTACGGTTGGGTTTGAACTTGCGTCCCAACCGTAAATGAACCTGGGGTATTTTTTTTTACAACTCTGAGAATTATGATTAAATTAAAGGCATACACTAATAAAATAGAAAAGTAGGAAAAGACCCTATTTTTCTCATTAAAGGAAGAACTAAAGGAAATGAAATACAATAGATCATTAGATGATTACACTTAAACACTTAAGTATATAGGATGAATTCATGATAGGTACTTTCTTCCAAAATACGATAGCAATCCTCATGCGTAAACGTTTTGCCATGGTTAGTTTCATATTTGTCGAAAGCCATGACCCACTGAAAAAAAAATCAATGGTAAGTTTGTATGTTTGAAAAATATTTTTGATGAAAGACTTATTGATTGACATACTTACTCTTGTCACAATGCCAATGGTGGGATGAGTTTCCTTTAGAGATTTCATTTCCTGTTTCAAGGCTTCCAATCGTTGAAACAACTCCTCAAACCTTCTCCTAATGCCTCTCTACGATTGTGAATTTCGGCTAATCCCACAAAAATATTAAACAAACGCTTCAACCAAGAATCAGATGTCTGATCCAGGATGGCTTCTTCATCAACGAGTTCGTTACTTTGGGTAATGTACGCCCTATCGTAGACGTGTTTGGTCAGCATAACCCACGCTCTAACAATTGCAACATCTTCATCGGTAGTGTATACCATATTTAGTGCTTGAAAGGGACGGGAGAGAAAGAGTTGGAAAGTGAAGAATGGGAATGACAATGAGAATGAAAGGGATAGGGAATAATGAGAAAGGGAAAGGGAAAGGTTTCCTTTTATAGTTAAAAATACCCAACGACTAGTTTTTCAAATAAAAAAGATGTTGGGTTTGTCTACTTTTTGAAAAATAAAAACTGTCAGGTTTACGGTTGAAACTTGTCAATCGAACCCAACCGTAACTATTGGAATTGTGATTCTGGCAGTTTTACGGTTGGCAAATGACATTCTAACCCAACCGTAAAGAATCAACACAAAACAAGTTCAACTACACAAGAGAATTTACGGTTGGAAATTGACAATCGAACCCAACCGTAAATAATCATAAAAAAAAATTGAACTACCTAGGAGAATTTACGGTTGGGAATTGACAATCGAACCCAACCGTAAATAATCATCAACAAAAAAATTGAACTAACCAGGATAATTTACGGTTGGGAATTGACAATCGAACCCAACCGTAAATAATCTTTAAAACAAAAAATTTGACATATGAAAAATAATTTACGGTTGGCAATTAGAATCAAATCAACTGTAAGAAAAAAATATTTCTTTAAGTGCAAAATAGTTTATTTTGGGTTCAGAATCGAACCCAACCGTAAAATTTCATCTTCATCTCCTTCTTTCTTACTTACGGTTGGGCATTTTAATAACCCAAACGTAAATTTCAAAAGAAACCAGTTATGGTTGGGTTCAATTCGAACCCAACCGTAAGTTCTTGAGAACATATATTTACGGTTGGGTTTTCCAACCGAACCCAACCGTAAATGTTTCTGGAAACCTAATTTTTTTACAACTCGATCAATCAAACAAGAAAATCAATCACTTTAGGGTTCTAAAAATAACATGGGTTTTGTTGAATACCTTATATACACCATTTGTTGTGGTTGGAGAAATTCGGTTGAAATGGAGAAGGAGGAGATATGTAGGGAGAAGAAAAGGTTTTGAATTGAAATGAAAATTGTAAGATTTTGTTTTGTTTAGGGTTTAATAGATTGAAGGGCAAATTAGACTTTTTCATAGATGGAAGGGTAATATGGACAATTATCATAGCCCATAGGATACCCCTTAACGAATTATTTGTCCACCCTGAATCCATGAAAAGCCCCTCTATCACATGGGGAAACCCTGTGTAAGCTTTCTAAAAAAAAATGATTAAAAATAAAGTTAAAGCAAAAAAGTTTCAGAATTTGGCTTTGCGCATATGCTTATCTACTTCGAACATGGTATATAACAATAGAACAGACGGGTTTTCAGTGTAGAAAGAACAATGTGACAACTTTTTTTTTAGACATGTCTTATACCGTTCCACTTATTTTCCAATGACAACAAATATATTTTGAAGCCAAATATAGGGGCTCCGATATCAATGGAGGGGCTCCTCTATGAGGCAAGGTGACCCAATTTTCCGTTAAGGGATGTCCTAGGGGTAAAGTTAAATGTCCATTTTACCCTTTATCCAATAAAAAAAGATAAATTTGTCCTTTAATTAAAATCTTTCCATCTCCTCCATATCTTCTCCTTATCCATTTTAATCAAATTTCTCCATCGAATCAAAATTTTATCGCCGATTAAACT
>JAJJMC010021281.1:1753388-1832542 GCA_023531435.1 Papaver californicum | reverse complement strand
GTCTTTCAATTCTCTACAAGATAAAAATGAAAAAAAAATCTCAAAATATATTTATCTAATTTTACAATTGGGGTTTAAAGATTAGCTACGGTTGGGTTTCAAGGCAAAACCCACCCTTAACTATATGATGAAACATGCACTAAAGCTAACAGAATTAGTTACGGTTGGGTTATAAGCCAAAACCCAACTGTAAATTCTACTGTTAACTCAAAATTGGATTGTCTAATTTTTGTGTTTTTCGGTTTTTCTTTGTTTGAATGACCCAATTTACCTTTAATCTAGTTAAAATGATTGAATAATTTCAAAATTTTGATTTTAACACTCAAATTTGACCTCAAAAACCAATGCTCAAAAGGATGAGTTACGGTTGGGTTTTAAGGCAAAACCCAACCGTAACTCAGTGTTGAAATGGTGTTCTTCATTTTCTTCCAGTTACGGTTGGGTTTTCAACAAGACCCAACCGTAAGTCTGGATGTTCTTGGTGTTACGGTTGTGTTCGACATGAAACCCAACCATAACTTTCTCTGAATCACAAAAAATCAAACTTTCAAATCGTGATTTCATCTAATTTGAGCCATAAAAAGATCAAGAGTTTAATCTAGAGGTATCTAAATGCTACTATGGTTGATTGAATCAAAATCTAGGGTTTAAAGAAAAACGACAAAATTTTCTTAAATTTCATCAAGTTTTTCTTCCCACCAAACACAAATTCAAAAAAATAAAATTTCAAATCATTTGATTAGGTAAAAGATTATATTTAATTAGTCATGATTAGTTTAAATTAATATTAACTAATTAATGTAATTAAGATTACTAATGAGGGATGGTTTGGGTATTATGAAAATATTATGGATAAGGGGTTTTTGTGTTTTACTTCATGATGTTCCTATTTCGTCTTATTAGAAGAGCCCCTCAATCAAATTTGGAGCCCCTATATTAGGCTTCTATATTTTTGGTCCTAAAGTCAAAGAGAAAATGTAATGATATACTGTAGAGGTGGCCATAGATCGAAAATCAAATTCATTGGAGTGAAAATGGAAAAGTTGATATATCTGACTACCTTATGATTTATAAGGTTGAATTCAATCGCACATGGTCAATCTCCGAGTCTACTCGATTGTTTCTCAGTTTCAGAGCATTCATTAATACTTAAACTCCATCAAATTTCAGCCAAATTTGTTACAAAGTCATTCAACTAAAACTAATAACCCTTCTGACATCCTCGTTCCACCACAACTGTAATGTATCAAACTTGATATATTTGAAAATCCAATCAAGTAGGAAAGTGTGAATCAAAAAGTGAATTCTTGCGAAAAGTGAAGTTAAAGTAGACAAAAACCTAAAATAATCAAATAGTCTATCATTTCCCTTGACAAAGAGATACCAATTGGATATCCTATATCAACAATTACAACACAATATATGATGAGCGAAGAAGCAATTGGGAGAAAGAAAGGACAGAGAAGAAGAACAAAGAGGAGGCGGTAGAAAAAAACCAGACATTAGGAGTTCGGGTTTTGAGTAAAGTTTTAGTGAAGGGTATTCATCACCCCTGTAGAATCTCTGCAGCAAAAACCCCTGTATTCCTGATTCTTTTTGTACTTATATATCGATCATGACGCAATTCGTCTCTTATTAATAATGGTGTAGCAACAGGTTCTACAATTTTTTTCACTATTTTTTCAGAGAATTAAAAAGGAAGAGAGGAGGAAAGAGAAGGGAATTAGGGCTTGGATATTAGCTTTTAGACGGTGGAGCAATGGGTAATCTTCACCTAAGCGTTTGATTGTAGCCATAATTGTAAAATAAAATGGTAACCCTTGATTTCTATTGGTATTGGACCAAAAAATCTAGAATTCAAGCTTTTGCTTACCTTTTAACCACAGATTTTGAAATAGTCCTCAAATTATATATCCAACAATATATGAATATGTTACAGTGGTTCTAGATGAATTTCATGCAAAAAACAATTCTCAAAATTATATTGTTCTCAAATTAACCCCTAAAAGGGAAATGGTAAACTCTTTTAAGGAGCGGTGGATCCAAAACTAAATGATATGAAACCCTAACATAAAAATTATTGTGAGAGACGGTTTTTAAGGAGTTCGGGTAGGACGGTTTATCAAAAGTTTTTATAGTATATGTTATGCTTTGGGACGTTGATGCGTCTATTGGGTGGGACCAATGATGGTACCAGGATTCTGTATCGGGGGTTAAAATTTTCTTTTAACAAATGTGTCGATTTTTTCTAAAAAAAATATCCACGAGTTCGAAAATTTTCTAGTTTATATATCAAAAATTACTATTATGTTTAAATAATAGGAAGAAAGTTATCTGATACAAGCTCTTATACGAAGATTTTTTCTACTATCTACATAGGGAGTTATAAATGAGATATAAAAATAATATGACTTTCAGGTGAGCTAAAATTATATAAATCCAGTGTATATAAATACAAGAATTGGTGGACTAAACTCTAAATATTAAATATGACTGAATATAAGAAGAGGTAAGGACTAATAACAAACAATAGTTTTTTTTTTTGTTTCATCCCACCTTTGCTTCCGCCACTGGGTGGGACTTGGGTTGTAGAATAAGGTTACATAATTAAGATTTACGACTATTGTCCAACCATTCACCTTATGAATTAAACCTTCTACTATATTTGGATGCTTTATAAGCCCAACTATTAAAATCTCTACTTTTGAATTTAGTTTTAGCATAATTAAAATTGTTTAATAGAGAAAGACAATCCTCTAATATTGAGCAATTGAACCAACTAATCTAGTTTATTATAAAGGAAGGAAACCACATTTTTAGCATCACTCCTAAAGTAGGATTTGTTGTAACCTCTAGTACTGACTCACTTAACAGCTTCATGGATTGTTGTGCATATTGCTTCTTATGGATTCATGAAGAGGCAGGGGATTATCTTGCACCCTATGAAAACACGTGTTATATTAAATAGAACAATACCAATACTAGATATGTTAGAATTTGTATCAAAAGAGGCATCACATTGAACAATAATACAATTTTGAGGAATATCTTCGTTGGAGGGATCAGAAGTGGTACGAGAATGATCATTATTATGATAGGAAACCAGAGAATCTTTAGTATCACATATTAGTTTGGCATCCAGTCTTGCAGTAACCACATTATTCAGATGTTTTTGTTGAAAGATGTAGAAAGATGTATATATCCCTCTACAAACACCAAGTAGTAGTTAAGAGAGAACAACTTAGATCAATATTGGAAGAAATACACTTACTAATCCAATCATAGATAGAAATATAAGAATCAGAGTCTTGAAGCAGTACTAAGTTGGTAATTTGTACCGAAGCCCAAACAGATTTAGAAAATGAGCAAGGTAAAATCAAATCTCAGTTGTTTCAGGTAAGTTAGTATCACACATACTGCAAGTGGTATCCGGATTAGGTTTAAAAGTGGATAACTTATACCTAGCTAGTTGACAGGATGTCATGTACGCATTTACATAAGAATAACTGTATTTTAGGTAAAAGAGGAGCTTTCCAAAAACTGTTATAGATAAGGTAACTTGATGGGTGGCAATGGCAGTGGGGATATCACCAACTAACATGTAAACAGACTTAACTGTAAAGTATCAATCTTTGGTATAAGGCTAAATTAGTTTATCATTACCTGTCATGGGAATCCTATTTCTCATGATTTTCTGACCGTTTTCAGGAGTAAAGTAAGCTTGCACTAATTTAGATTGGCGTTTTGGAATCTATTTTACCTTCCACCATTAGACTTGAACTTTCATGATCTAATTTAAATGTTGAGGTGTCATGGAACTTGAAAGATAAAATTCTTCCATCGTAAGACTTGCCCAATGGTGATTTTCCATAACACTTATCCACTAAGTGTCTTATGGGTGAAAATAGGTGACCGTAAACACACGTCTTAGAGATTAAATTTTGAAAAACAATTTCCACTCACTACTCAAAATTCCAACAGAAAGAAAAATGAGAAAATTCGAAATATGTCCCGGATTTGCTAATCTGTTTGGGGATCTATCCCATAACGGAAAAAATTAAAGAATCTGTCCTAGAGAGAATTTTTTTTGTTAAATGGTTAATATTCCACATGTGTAGGATTACATGTGCGTTAAAATGACATTTTTACCCTTAATATTTGGATTTTTTCCGGTAGCTGTATAATATCTTCTTTTGACTGCATCTTTATACTCTGATGAAATCTTTTCACGAAGATAATTGAAATTATCCATTGAATCTTTTAGTTTTTTACGGAGTCCATAAATAACTGATGTTCTTGTTCGATCTGATGAACTACTTGGTCTGCAATCTGAAAGCTTCGATTTGATGTGTTTGCTCGATTTTATGCTTCTAATCGAACTTTAATGAGTTTAAATTTTTTTAAAACTAATGAAATATTTGAATCCATACAAGGTCTTATTTCTTTGATTGATTTGGCATAATGACTTGTTATGCTTTCTTCATTAGCATCTGAAATTTTTTGATTATTCTTTCTACTGCTTTTAATTCATCTTTAGCACTTTTAACATTTTCAAAGAATTTGTCTAGGTCTACACCTACCACTGCTCCTCCTCCTCCTCATCCTCTCATATGTATATTTCCACCCCCACCTTGCTTAACATCATCGTTTCTAAATCTAGCAAACTATCCTGCTAACAAATCATTCATCTTTTTTTATCTTGGATTCAAAATCAGAGTATAATTCGATCAATAAGAATTTCATATTTCTTCCGAGAGAAGCAAACATAGAATTAATCAGAGAGATGATTGAAGGTGGGAATTCTCTCTTGTTTCTATGGATCATGTAAATGTTAAGGGTAAAAATGTTATATTCACGCATATGTAGTCCCACACATATGGACTATTAGCTATTATGGAGCGTTTGGTTTGGGTAATTGGATTCCTAGGAATTGGATTATGGGGTAATCCAATTTCTAGAATTGGATTCCAAGAAATGGATTCCTTAATCAAAAAAATAGTGTCTGGTTGGGGGGAATTGAATTGCATGGTAATCCAAATATCTAATATCTCTTAAATACCCTTACTCTTTGAAATTCTATTAGCTACACTAAATTGTTCAAAAATTCAAATTTTGGTTGACATAATTCAAGTACATGGTAATTGATATGTCCCAAATCACTTTAATACCATTCTTCCTCTTTGAGGAAATTATAATACATAAAAACATGCTAATTTTAAAATATCATGAGTTTCTGTTTGATTTCTCTCATTTCCTTAGTGAATAAAAATGAGAATTTCTAAACCAAATTATTGTTTGTTATTGTTCAAAATGCAAAATTAAAATTTTATGATGATAAAGGATTACTAACAGAAAATCCTTTATCAAAAGACAAAATTAAATATTCAAAATGCAACATTAAATATTCAATATGCAAAATTAAAAATCATGTTCTTCACATAGTTTGCTCGTTGGCACAAATGAAAACATCATATTTGTTGTTTAAAACCAAACAAAATTATGATTAATACAAATCAGGTGCTCACACTACTAGTTTCAGAGATAGAACCTCGTCGCAGTTCATGCAACACGCTTGTCGGCGAAGAAGAATTAGTAGTAATAGACGGACGTAATGCCTCAGCAAGTGGTCCTCCCATGGAACTAACTTGATGTGTTCCCCAACCACCACCCCAATTCATTTGACGCCGTTCACCTCCACCATTCATCTCTCGACCTTCACGTTCGTCGACATTACCGGTCGAAAGTTTTAAGCTGAAATCCGAAGACATATTGTTGTTCCTTAGAGTTGAAATTGAAAGACAAGTTGTTGAAGTTGCTGGACTTGAATTGTTTCCAACACCACCATTAGATTTCTGGTTCGATCTCGGCCAATCATCAAAGAAATGTCTGAGAACCTGACCATCAGGTTTCGCCTCCCCTGACATGTTATTGTCATGGTTTCCTACTCTATCTTCTGAGGATCTACAAGGAAAATGAAGACATTGCACAAAATTACAATCAACAAGCTCAACACAAGAAGATGCCTGCCTTTCTAGCAGGGTGGTTATGCTCAGGCCGTGTCCTGAGATCGAAACTCGTCTACGTTCTAATTTATCGATTGCAAATTACATGGATTCTTGAAAATCAGAGTCTAAAATTAGGCATTTAGATCTTAATACCTCTGATTAAGGTGAAGAAGCTCCATGGAAGGCGAACCGAAAAGACTAAAATTAGAAGAACCAGATATGATTGTAGCTGGTGAAGAAGCAATAGTAACATTTGCAATCCTTAAGCCACTGCCACCACCACCTGCACTGGGTGTGGAATTTCTACAGGCTTTCTTGAACGGTTTCTGCCTCGATGAACATGTCGCTCACAGTATTTCTGACCTGGTACTACATCTCTAGAACACCTCCATTTCTTCCCATCAGTTCTTCTACATCTTCCTGGTTCTTGGTCCATTGACCCTCTCCCCCAATACCGCAGAAGAATAACCCTTTCACTTCTTCATATGCCCAATCAAAAAGATAATCACTATGGCCTTCAAAGACATTGTTGTTTCAAGTTTGTATAGTTTAACGTGGAAGAGAGTTAAGAACAGTAAGCAAAAACCATACCTTCTTAATCAGTTCCGAGAGGAGCACCTGCAATGACCTGGACATCATGACTCACATTCTTTGCTATCTCACCATGTGCTTCCTCACTTTTCTCTCCACTTTTAGAATTGATTCGCATGAAATCCTCCCTCCCGGGCTTCTTCTCTTTTAATAGTTATGAAGCCTCTGTGCTTCTTGCAATCCAGAAAAAGTGGAATTGAAAGTCACCACCATAATGCTTTGATTCGCTGGCTTCCCACGAAAAACCCTGGTTTTCCCATCACCATACCCCATATCTTTAAAGAGAGAACAAATGGGCTTATAATACTGACCCCCAAAAGATGAAAATTAGTTGCTGGCATTAGAAGCACCAAGTAAAATACATACCTTTGAGTATGCCTTCCATTTCTTCAATTCGTATGACTTTTCTTTCATCTGGATTCTCGTTCAATATAGAAGAGTTATGGATGATGACTTGCGGAGGCCAGAGAACGAGATCTTCTTTTAGAGATAAAGCTTGGGCATCAGGTAAGACCTGCAGAGACCACCTATCATGAGGTACCTCGGAACTCTTCCACCCCATCAGGACGCAAAGGGATTGTGAAGACCCAAGTGGTATGCTCTTAATCCAACCTTGAGAGACGTGAAGGCATGTCTGACTAAGTCTGTGTGTCCGCAAACTCTTTTGAGAGGCTGAAACCACAAAGGTAAGTCAAAAGAGCGTTAAGAGGAGTAAAGGAGACAAAACACATAACATAATAATAAACTACTGATAATAGACCCCGTGTTCACTATGCAGACTTGTAAGAACAAAAAGAGAGAGAACTACGACTCTATCAGGAACTATAAAATAGGGATATTCTCCAAAGCAACAGCTTCTTACAGAGAAGCGTGGTTAAAAAAACACGCTTCTTAATTAACACCAATCAAAGAGGTGCCAAAGAGAGATGCAAGGGATACGTATGAATATGTACCAACAATACCTACAACAATCAACACAAGGTCTGATGATGGTAACTACTAATCCAACAGGACAAATGAAACAACAGTTTTGCAAATAGATGGCGGGAGTGAGTGAAAACTGTAGGTGTGAAGCAGTAAACATGATGATGCAAGACATGATGCAAAGAGGAGAAATCCAGGGTCAAGAGATGTAAGAAATGATGCAGACTGCGAGACAATACCCTCTATGTGTAACATGTGACTCAATACTGTGAAATTCACAGAACTGAAATTGAAACAGAGCGACAATCAGAGAGGTGTCAAAGAGAGATACAAGGGATGCGTATGAATATGTGCCAACAATACCTACAACAATCAACACAAGGTCAGAGTATACCAACATAAAGCTGCATCTTTCAAAGATGAGATAAGTTATCGATCTCGCAACACCACAAAAGACTGTAACGCTATAATGTTCTGGTCAAAATAATCTTTAAGTACTTTGAAACCTAAATATCATATAGAGGTTATAAATTTATAACAATGGTAAATATCATAATTTTATCTGAAAACCAAACCATCTTTCTACCCATAAATCATGGTATCTAAACCAACACAATTTAGCTATTATTGTACATCTCTATTTATTACACTCTCTATGAAAATTCAAAACTAAATAAACCCAAAAATATCATCTTATACACAATTCAATTTCAAATGGAATCATGAACTTTAGCTCGAAATGAGTCAAATTCAACCAGTAAAGCGTAAACGAATTTTAGGGTTTTGATGGAGAAGTAAATTTCATAAAACCAAAGAACAAATTTATGGTGTCTGAATTAATCAAACATAGCAAGTAAAGGAGTATTAAAGCTTAAAAGTACTAATGAAACAAATGTTTAAGAAAGAAAGAGAAGATTCGAACCTGAAACGGAGAAGAAGACGGAGAAAACCTGGACGACGTTCTGGTTGGGTTTTCTTCGTTTCTCTCTCTGCCTAAGATGAAAATGAAAAATGATACTCACGGTTTTGGTTTTGTTTGGAGGGTAATCTAGTAATTTCAGCCTAATTCCCTTGATTTGTTCCAGAATTGGATTACATTCCATATATATCCCAATGGAATGGAAAAGAAGGATTATGTAGGAATTGGATTCTGGTTTTTTTTGGGATGTTTGGTTCGGGGTAATTGGGCTGATTCCCTTGGAATCCAATTCCTGGGCTTCCAATTACCCCGAACCAAACGAGCTATTAATGTTTTTTTTTATCTTTCGGGACACATTCACTAATTGTTAGCTATTTAACGTTTTTTATCTTTCCGAGACATATTTAATAATTTTTACCTTCTTTTTTATTTTTTAGGACATAATTAATAATTTTTGTCGTTATGAAATAGATCCCAAACAGATTAGTGAATCCGAAATATATTTCTAATGTTTTTAAAAAATGTTAATACGTTAATTTAGAAGTGTTCACCTAAGGTCAACAACAAGATCCATTAGCCGACCAGAGACACTTTTACTTACCCCCTAAATTATATTTGCCGAATCAGATGAAGTATGATAAACTAATAACACCATAAAAGGTTGCAGCCAGAAGAACAAAGACCGCTATGAACAGCTGTAAAAAAGAACTCTAAAGCAATGACAACAAAATCAAACAAAATGAATAATTCAACACTTTAGAGTTCCAGAAAATGAACTGACAACCTCCACTGACCCATGATATTCTTCAACTATATATACAGGTTAAAAAAAGAAGAGGAAAAACACTTAGGCTACGCATCCCACTACAGACTGTTGGAGAAAATGAGTTTTAAACTAAATTAATTTTGGTCTTGGATGCTCATTCATTTCCTTGAGTGTATGAAACTCTTTAGTTTAGTCCCATAATTGGGTATTCTAGAGAAGGATTCCACTATGGGTGGAATGGGGTGGGCAAATAATACATGAGCTAACTTATGTAATGGGCTACCTATGTATTGGGCCTACGAATTAGACATCATCCATGATCCATTATTTTACAAGAAATCCTAAACCCTAAAGGTTTCCAAAACCCTAATCTTTTCTCTATAAATATAAAACAATTTTCAGATTTAAAGGGGATCCAAAAACGTTTTTGATTGATTAATTCCTTTTCTTCCCTGTTGCTAAGTTCAAAAGTGGGTAGTTTGTGTTGTGCTAATACAAGCTATATTGGGCAGTCTTATCCTGGACACATCTTCGCACGTTGGGGTTTAACATTACTCTTCTCGAGTACACCCGCGAACTAATGTGTTAAGGACAACTTGTTGAACCTGTGATTCTGCCCTCGTAGTTGTCCGTGGTAGAGTTGTTTTTCAGTTCAGTTCTTTATATATATTATTCTGATACATCTAACGTTGTTGTTCATTGTTGCAAGATCCCAACACAGACCTGATCACGCAGAAACAAGGAACTTAAACAGTGTCAGGATAATGGATTTCTCTCTTTCATAAGAAAATTGGAAGTATATTTCTATGGCTACATTGAAGTAAAATTTGTAGGATTAATCCAAAAATATAAGTAGAGTAGAACAAGCCATTGAAGAAGCCATACATGGTCGTTTGTGTGTTGTCAACCTTTTTCTCCTAGATCATGATTTCAGCAATGGGATATTCACAACCTTGAATGGAAATAAAGCTTCATATTGCTCTAAATGTACATTGAAGATTCTGGTTCAGCCTCCACTCCATCGGAATCAGTGGTCCTAAATAGAGACACCAGATACAATAGAGTTACTTTTGTTTATGCCCACTTCGAATTCTTTTGATACTCCTGAACAGAATTATGGTTACTTGCATCAAACCACTGAATTTTTAAAGTGAATATCAACTACTTAACTACGAAAGCACTGCAAATTTACGAAACACTGTAATCCTTATTTTTTTGTGTGCATGACTGTGAATGGTTAAGTTAGACTAGAATTCGACCTGATACTCACCGTTAACATCTTTTCAGCACCTTTTTTGCTTTATCTGCCAGCTTTTTTTTTCTTCTCCTTTGACTTTGCATCATGTTTCTTGTCTGTATAGCTTTATCTGGTTCTTCAAACTCATAAAGTTTTTCCTTTTCCTCTTGGAAGTCAACACAACCCAAGGCAATCAAACTTTTACTGTCTTCCTTATGGAGGTTTAAGGCGGAAAAGGTCTCATCATCAGGGTTCCTCATTTGTCCGTCCATATTGAAGTGTCGGTTGTCGAGGGATGATAGATTTATTTTCGCACAACCATCGCCAAAATCCTCAACCTAGTCAAGGTACATAATAGCATGGTCAAGGAAATTAGTAAGAACATCCCAATATCAACAAGTTGCAGAAACTCTGGTGATTCTAAATAGGCAAAACAAACGGGACCAGAGACCTAGCAAAACTGTGTAGGGGATAACAGTGACTAATTTTGGTAATAGAATATATATTAGTTATCAGAACGGGAAATGCACAATGAAATCAAACTATTCTACAGCTTCAAGAAAACCCTGCATCTACACCTTTCCTACATAAAGGTCTAACCTTCTAGTTGCAAAATTAACGAAGATGGAAAGTCACCAACCTCATTCTCCCACTGTATTTTGAGCACAAATAACTGCTCATATAATGATTATTTTTCTGTTTAGTAGCAGTCAATTTCACTTGCAGTAAAATGATTTCATTACTGATGCGTTTCACTAGTTCCTTCAGAGGTTGAGTTCTCTGACTTAATAAATGCTTCTGCTTTTTTACAACACCCAAATCCTCCACTCCTACAAACTATACGTAAAAAGTGATAACAAATTGTTCGAAGAATACGAGAAATAAAAACGAATATCCATTATTCCATAAAATAAAACGTCACTTACCTCAACCTGGTTTCTGAAGTTTTGATCCCAACCAAATTTAAAAGTTTCATAAACATTGCTCCTTCTCTTGTCGAAATCCTTTTTCTTTGACTCACTAGCAATAACTACATCTCTCACCCCCCGAGTTGTTTAATCTCCCTAAGAGCAACTGCAATCACGCGATTAAAAGACGGATCAAAGATTAAATTTGATCTTTAGTCGAGAAAAAGGAAGCGCAGCCGTACGATTAAAAGTAATCTTTAATCGCTGAAATCAACTGTAGTTGATCAAAAGTAATCTCTAAGAGCATCTACAATCGTCGACTAAATCAACGATCAAAGATCAAATACAATCGATAGTCGACGAAAGTGAGCCACAGACGTCGATTATATTTAGTATTTGATCGATGAAAATTACAGTTCCAGATTAAATCTGATCGCTGATCGACGACTATAAATTATAGTCGTGCGTTATTTTATGGTGTCATTTGTTTCCGAGCGATTCTACAAAATCCCGTTTAAAAACAAGGACGTAGAGTTGGCATTCCGCCAGTGTAAACGAGAGACCTAAAGTCCGCTTGTCAACACGAAACTCTGGAAGCTCGTCCTCCTCATAAGCGAGGTTCCGAGTTACCGCTCCAAGAATTCAAACACGGGCGTGGTGATAGCCCTGCATTTACGGTTGGGCGTCATTTTGTTGCCTCGCCTGGAGCTGGGCGAGCGGCCATGTCATCGTTGGTGGAAGGGCGAGGTAATAACCCTCCGTTCAGGTGACCGTTTATACTTTAGTTCAAATGTTAAATGTTACCGTTGTAGTTTAACGGCTATATTTTTACCCTATATATGGGATAACAGACGAATGACATTTTACTGAATTCATTCATATTTTGTGTAAAAAATCTAAAGTTTGTTTTTATTTCTAATCGATTAGTAAAATGCCACCATCAAAACCACGAGGTCCAAATTTTTCGTCTTTTGAAGATGTTACCATGTGTAGAATTCATTTGTCAATTTCTCAAGATTCTAGCATTGGTATCGATCAATCTGAAGATCAATTATGGTCACGTATTTTATTCCGGATGAAAGAAGATATACCTACTATGCCAGGACGTACTTGGACCTCCCTTCAGAAACGATTTTAAATTATAAGTAAAGATGTTGCGCTATTGTCTGCAAAGGAGGCTGAAGTAGAAAGGGAACATCATACTGGTTGGGGTCCTGAAAATAAGGTAACTTCTCGTTTAATTATGCTTATTACAGTTGTCCATATGATTGTATATCCTTTAACAAATTGAATTGAAACACCAGTTCGCAGAAGTCCGTAGGCTTTTCAAGGAAGCCACTGGTCGAAGTTTTAAGCATGAAGATTGCTACACAGTTATGCTTGAAAATATTAAATATTCAAGAAGGTTGACATTTGTTTTTGATTCATCACAAACAGAGTCTGATTACGACAATGAATCTCAGGACGTACAGGACACACCAGAGTTAAGTGTAGATGGTCCAAGCGCCTTTGACGACCTAGGAGATTTCCCAAACACAGTAATCCGTCCAATGGGGAAAAAAGAGGCGAAACGACAAAAAACAAAAGGAAAAGCAAAATTTACCGAACAACAAGAATTGATGGAAAATATTTATAGAGAGCAACAAAGCTTCAACGCCAAATGTACGGAACAAAGAGATATGAAGATGGCACAAAGAGATGTTGAGTTTGCAGCAAAATTAGCTAATGATAAAGTAAAGTTTGAGGCTAAATTAGCTGATTCAAATGCAAAGTTTCTGGCAATACAAGCAAGGCAAGAAGCAGAAGAGGAGTTCCGTATAATGACGATGGATGTGTCACAAATGGATGCTGTCTCAAGACAGTACATCGAATTGAGGAAAGGTGAAATTTTGAGGAAAAGATTAACCCAATCATAGAGGCAATTAATTTTTACTACTATGAAATTGTTTAATTAATTTTATGGATTTATTTAGAAATTTCTGTTTAGTTTAATACCAATAGATTTTTATGTTTTTAACGGGTTATAATTTATTGGATTGAATTTTTAAAATTACTTCAGAAAGTAGATGCGCTCGAAGATAAATATACCTACTAATAAGTGTAGTCCTTACAACACATTCAGCCAAAAATCCCATAAAAATAATCATTCATCCCCAACATTTGACCATATGTGTTCGATCAAGTCATTTCTCAAACGAACCCCAGTTTGTTTATCGAATACTGCACGTCTGCGTTGGTCCTTCACCATTCTTGAAAGTTGAGAAG
The DNA here is from genome assembly GCA_023531435.1 of Papaver californicum. NCBI lineage: Eukaryota > Viridiplantae > Streptophyta > Magnoliopsida > Ranunculales > Papaveraceae > Papaver > Papaver californicum. Next base: position 1,818,927 of record JAJJMC010021281.1, on the reverse strand, counting down.
TGTTGTCCCTTGAAATGACACATGGAGCACCATGGCTTCGTTGTTCATAGTCATGGGGCCAGTCGCCGGGAATACGTTCATCCTCCACTATCATATTATGGAGAATAATGACGGTTTTCATGATATAGGCTAACACGTCAGGATTCCACATTCTAGCTGGTTGTTTGATAATTGCAAATTGACTTTGTAATACCCCGAACCCCCGTTCAACATCCTTTCGACAACCTTCCTGCAAAGCTGAAAATTTCTGTTTCTTTTGTGAATCAGGATGTTTTATGGTAGTCACAATAGTTGCTGTCTCTGGGTATATTCCATCCCCATGATAGTACCCCATATTATATTGATTTCCATTGACCTCAAAGTTAACTGCCGGTGCTTTACCGTTGATAAGTTTTTTGAAAATATACGACCGGTTCATCACATTGATATCATTGTTTGAACCCGTCATACCAAAAAATGCATGCCAAAACCAAAGATCATGCGACACCAATGCCTCCAAAATAATACTTTCGCTACCCTTGTAAGCGGTATAAGCCCCCGATTCAGCGGAAGAGCATTTGTCCCATTTCCAATGCATGCAATCAACACTACCAAGCATACCTGGAAATCCCCTTTTTTGGTTTTCATCAAGGAGGAGTTCAACATCACGCTGAGTTGGTGTCCTTAAATATTCTTTTTCGTATAGTTGGACTATCACCCTGCAAAATCTGCGGGTTGCTTCCAAAACTGTAGTTTTCCCAATACGTAAATACTCATCGATTGCATCTGCCGCGCAACCGTACGCTAACATTCTAACAGCTGCAGTAATTTTTGTGTGGGGTGTTAAGCCTAGAACACCACAGGCATCAGTTTTTTGAACAAATAACTATTTACCGCAACAACATCACCCAATATACGGTTGAATAACTCTCTACGCATTCTGAATCTTCTGCGAAAAACATTAGGTGGAAACGTCGGGTTGTTGCAGAAATAGTCTCTCCATAGACCTTTAGCACCTACATCACGTTGTCTTGGTATTTTTGTACGTGTATGTGGAGGGTTCATATTTGACAACATTAAACCAGCAGTAACTGCTAGGTTATTACTGTTCGCTTCAAGTGAACTTTCATCTGATGAGTAGTAACTTGTGTTATGATCATCGTTTAATGAACCAGAAGATGAAGAAGTATAAGAAACATAGTGAGGAAAACTAGAAGAGGAACCATAGTTGTCTATATGATTTACATAGTTTGCCATTTTGTTATGTGTTGGAATTTGTAAGGAGCAAGAGATGGTGGTAATACTCGGTTTGTATTGATGGAGAAGCAAGTGTGGTTATTTATAATAAAAAAAGGAGAATTTTGAACACAAATATTATTTGTCAGAGATATTTTATGTATCTTGACAAGGCAATGACATGAATTGACAATACACCGACCGCATTTCAATGCAAATATTATTTATCAGATTTGTCAGAGATATTTTATGTATCTTGACAAGGCAATGACATGAATTGACAATACACCGACCACATTTCAATGCAAATATTATTTATCATATTTGTCAGAGATATTTTATGTATCTTGACAAGGCGATGACATGAATTGACAATACACCGACCACATTTCAATGCAAAGATTATTTTTCAGATTTGTCAGAGATATTTTATGTATCTTGACAAGGCAATGACATGAATTGACAATACACCGACCACATTTCAATGCAAAGATTATTTTTCAGATTTGTCAGAGATATTTTATGTATTATGACAAGGCAATGACATGAATTGACAATACACCGACCACATTTGAATTAAAGGATTATTTTTCAGATTTGTCAGAGATGTTTTATGTAACCTGACAAGGCAATGTTATTAAATAGATTATTGTTCTCTATTTAATCCCAATACCTTCTTTGTTTACTTGGTAACTTACCTACATCCATGTCAACATTTCATTCAGCCCAAGACTTGGTTATAACAAAATCCTGGTATTACGAAACCTTACGTCAAGATGTTATAGTCGGAATTGTTGATCCAGAAACTGTATGGGGGAGGATCCACAGACATTTTGGTGAGGAATATGGAAATTCAACCCAAAGATCTGTTGTACAGATTTATGATAGATACCAAGTTATTCGAAAGGGAATAGCTGATTATGTATCTATACAACAACGGATATTTAACGACACCCATTTAGGATTATCGATCCAACAATTTGTAAGTATCCATACCATTACAAAAGTTGTCTCCTCTATCATTAGCAACAATTACAAATAACAAATTATTTAACTGTTTCTTCCATTGTGTAGAAGGAAATCGCTAAAATGCACTACTTTCAGGAAATGGGGGAAGAATTCATATTTGTAGCAAGCTATGAGTTCATGAAATCCAAAATGTAAACGGAATTAACTCCTAAAATTATCAATTGAAGTTAAAGTTCAACGGTTCTTTATTTTTAGAGTTTCAATTTTTTTTAATGCTAATGACCTCATAATATCCCCTGAATCGTCGTTAACTGAACAACAACTTAAAGTAGTACAATACTTTTATTAAATCAAAAAAGACATACATGAAAGGGAAAGAAAAATAAACTACCGATACAGATAAATAAAGTAACAAATAAACCTATTAGTGAAACCGTAAGGATTAGCTTGTCAGACGACGTTGACGACGTTCTGGCCTACTAGGTAGAAAGATCAACACAAAAGGGTTGAATTCATCCATTACCCTTAAGATCTCAAAATGAGGTTTGTACCGGAAATCACTTCGTTTCCATCTTGTCCATTCCTGTAATGATCGAGCAACAACTTCATCATCAGTTTCATTCCTAAGACGAAATTCATTGACCCGAGCAGTTAAAGAAGAAAATTCTAATACTTCCTTAGTAATTTTCACATATCGACAAAAAAGGCCTGCTTTGTTCCAGTTGTTGGGATTACCGGTTTCATTGCAAAAGTTTGCATGTGTATGTTCCAACCATTCCATGGTCATACAACCATTGATATCACGTTCCTGACCCCTTGCTGGATAATGTAATACTATGTTTCGACATATGGATAAATCTTCATCTAAAGTAAAATTGTTTGCATTAAGGGTAAAATTTTCGTAACCAGACATTGAAAAATAAAAAGTGGGAATAATAAAATGAGTTGTGTAGCTATTGAATGTTATTTATAGTAGTATACGAAAAAAAAATATAGCCGTTATGCAAGGACAAAAAAATGGTAACATAACGGTAATAAAACGGTAACATAAGGGTAACATAACGGATTTAAAACGGTCATTTAAATTTCGAATTTAGCTGTAAGATTATCATACTACATAAAAGGCGTACTAAAAAAAAACATTTCATTTAACCGTAAATCAACAATAAAATAACCCAACACGTTCTTTTAACCGTCATTCGAAATTTTAATTTTTTTTTTTAACCGGAGTTTGATCTTGGTGGAATAAATGGCGGGAAAGTTGGTCTGACGTTCTGCGTTGGGCGAACTGTTGATAAAGAACCGGGAGGTGGTGTGGTGGAATATGAAGCAAAACCTAAGGGTTGCTCTTGACGCAATTGGGTTACCTGTCTGGTCAACAACGCATTCTGATCTTGTAAGAGGAGGTTTTCAGCGGCAAACTGAGTTCGACTGTTGTTCAACTCAACTTCCTTAGCCATGATGTAATCCATCCTGTCCTTAGTTTCAGATAAGGTAAAATTCCGAAACTGTTGTGTAAAATCAGCAAAGTTTTGGACTAAATCATAGGCCGCCACCTTGGATGGAGAAAAAAAAAAGAATAAGCATTAAAAACATAACATTTTTTAAACCGTAAAAAATTTCCCCACGACTTTGTTCAGTACTTACATATGGTAGTTGTTGGGGAGGAGGAATGGGTACATGATCAGGGCGCCGTGGAATGTTGTGTTTGATACGGTCACCCGCATATCCATACGTTTCAACCTCCCAATCAACTTCCGTCACATATTTGTAGAGGTTGGTAACATGTCGCCAATATTCATAATAAACCTCGTATTGCACGACACGTACGTATTCACTACAATTGCCATGAGCTCTGGGTGTCATGTCTTCAATGTCATCGTCACCGAAGTTGAAAATGCAATTAGGGGGGTTTGCAGGAATACCCCAAGTTGGGTTGTTCTGTCTCCAACAACGGTCTCCGAGATACATATTGTGCTTTATCCAATAAAATGATAATAAATAAATACCAACCATGTGACAACAATACAACTTGGAAAATTTACGATTGTAAAGAGAAAAGAATTAGAGAACTTACAGTGCCGAGCCAGGAGAATGTAACCCATTGGGCAGAAAGTGCTATTGCCTTGCAACCAATATCTTCTGGTAAAACTGCGGTAAGCCATGGTTGCCAAGTCACGGACTCGGCAGATAACTGATTTAGTTCAATCCTTGACTTCACGATATCAACACCCTTCTTCCGGGGGGCGAACCACCTACGACATCTGGGCCATTCATGTTCACTTTCAGACGTAGTCTTGTTTGGACGAAATATCCCAAGGTATTTGTATCCCCAAAACTACAACATAAATTGCAAATTATTTAACTACATACCAACAAAATTGTAAGAAAATTTAATTCATTTAACGATAAAAAAATTACCTCCAAAATTTGGAATGGGCCGGATACTGATTTCTGGCCCCTAGAAGCCGAGGCGAGACCCGAATACAATTTTGAGAATGCAGGACCACCCCAGTCGTACTGATCAACTTCATTAAGATTTTCAAAAGAAGCCAACCATCCTGCATCAATGTATGTTTTTGCATTTGGGAAAAAGAAATTCCCCAGAACATACATAAAGAACGCTCGCGCAACTCTATCAGCAAGGACACTATCATCGTTCGCCGCGTTCAATGTACCGATATCAAAATATCTGGTCAAAAACTTGATAGTTATTGCATCAGAAACCCACTGTTGTGGAACACCTTCGCTTTTGCATACCGCATTATCTTTTAGTTCGGGAAAGATACTCGCACGAACATATTCAAATTTAAACTTTTGTGGCTCATAAGGGACTGATCTCCCGACACCGATACTAAGCCCGGTCAACATAACCCAATCGAGGGGAGTGAACCCAAGCTCCCCAAAAGAAAAATGAAATGTGTTGGTAGTATCCCAAAACCGCTCAATTATAAAATCGATTAGAGCGTGGGATGAATCTACAACAGGTAGGGATAGTAATCTGCCCCAACCTCCCCTTTCTATTATATATTGGACCCTATTAGACTGCTGAGTAATTCTCTTATAGACCTGTAGAACTGATTTAAGAGAACCACGATGGTCAAACCTGAAGTTGGCATCAGAGGAATATGTAATATTTGTAGAAACATCTTCTTCCATATCTTCGACAACGGTGCAATGTTCTAGGCCCGGAACATCTACTGACTCGGGGACCATGGACTGTGCTTCAGATCCCTCTGTGATTTTGGCTTTTTTGCTGGTTTTCTTTCTGCCAACCCATCTCGAAACAACATTACTTGACATCTATGGTAACAAATAATAGAACATTGTCATTAAAATGAACAAATCACGACAATGCATAAACACTTAAATTTTTTTTAACAACACCTAAACAAGTAGGGAAAACAAAATTTCCATACACATTTGTACAAACAATTATACATTAAACATTCTAAAAATACATACATCATTATCAAAATACAACAATCACACCCATTATAACCATTCTAAATCAAATTACACAATTGCAAAAAATTCCATACACATTTGTTTTTAAATTAAATCAAAATTAAATAAAAATTAAATAAAAATTAATTTTTTTTTCTACACAACATAATACATTCAACCAAAAATTAAACATAAACCCACTAAAAATTAGCTACAACAATTTCGTATTGTATGTTCAATTTAACAAATAACAACACATTTTAAAACCTAAAATTCATAACATGTACATAAACCCTAAAAAAATTCCCAATTTTATAATTATATGACAAATTCATATTTCAATAATGGGTTTATAATAAACTAATTAAACAACATGTACAACCAATTTAACAAACTAATCATCTAAATTATATACGAAATTAACGAAATTAAAACAATTGAATTTAAATATTTTTAGGGTAGAAAATATACCTTGATTTTTCTTCAAATTTGGTTGACCAAATTATTAAAATGGGAACGGGATATTGGGTTATCGTCAAAGAGGTGCAAGTTGTTGCCAAAATTGGGTTGTTAAGAATGTTTTGGATGGGAGTGGTAGGAGGCGAGAATGGGGGAACAGGAGGAGAGAGAAGAAGATGAAGAAACAGAGAAAAATTAGGGTTATATTTTGCTCCAACACCCAAGCGCCAAGTTGGGAAACCGTCTACATATGCTAGACCCAACCCGAGCATCACACCCGTCACTTCCACCACACATGTGGCTCGCACGGCAAACCAGCGTCATTTTAATCCCTTGTCCGGTTATTATTTCACATGAGTATTCCGCACATTTCGTAGACGTGAATTAGGCATACGGCCTGAACAAACGGAATATTGAAATGCCGCTGGGAGAATGGACGACATTCTAGGATCGAGTTTGTAGTTTAGGTTTGCGGACGCGAGATCAAAATTTCGCATGTACCAGGCGTTGTGTTCATGGCTCGTCCGTTTTTCCAAGCGACAATACAGTAATTCGCTAATCCCCAAACGCCAGTTTACTGCCTCGCTTGATCATTCCCCGCTGTTTTTACCCCGGATCAAAGATCAAATTTTTTGATCTTTGATCGATGGGTATAATCGTGTGATTGTGGACGCCCTAATCGACTATGATCAAGCGGGGTACTAGAATTTCGTTCAGCATCAAGCGGCGTCCTAGCAATTCGTTCAGAAACACGGGCGACGCGATGGTAGTTCGCCTGACGAAGCGTTATGATGTGGCTTTGCCTGATGAAACGACGTACCAGAGTAACGCTTACCTCCAAGATTAACCAAGATTGAACATCAAACACAATGGAAATTCAAGGCGGGATCCTAGCATTCCGCTTGGAATTCTAGGTGGGATCCTAGCATTCCGCTTGGAATTCTAGGCGGGATCCTAGCATTCCGCTTGGAATTCTAGGCGGGATCCTAGCATTCCGCTGACTACAGGCATTATGCTATGACACCGTCTACACCAAGCGAAATTCTAGAACGCCGCCTGTCTCCCCAAGCGTAGCGCTAAGTGTTCGCCTACTCCACGCGCAGTGCTAGAGGCCCGCTTGACTATCCATGGTTGTTCTTGGGCCGGAGTAAAGATCAAACTTTTTGATCATTGATCATTTGATCTAGTCGTGTGACTGTGGATGCCCCCTAAGGAGATGTTTTTCCTCAACTAACGTGTTTTTCCCATGTTGCGTTCAAGAATTCAAGCTACGAATCTGTTTTTCCATCAAATTCCTCCATTCAAACAAAAATATTTTGTCAAAGGATCGTAAATTTAGTATCTAATTAGGGTATGGATTGTAGAACATACCGTTGATGCACTAGGGTTAAAAACTAACTTTGACCGTCTGATTTGTTTACTAAACTTCCCTTATGAAAAGGTTAAATGACATCATATCATTACCCAGTTAAACTTGACCGAGTATACAGGGCATTTCGTCGAACACCCTAATTGCATATTCAAACATCTTCTTTTAATAGTTAATGGCTAGCAATACTTCAATGCATTAACGTCTCACTTTTTATGGAGGACACACATACACAATCATAATTTACACTCACGGTATTTTTTCAGGGAGAAATCACAAATTGATTTGGTTTTTGATGAATTTCAATCTCTTCATTATATAACCACATTTCCGATTTCTCACACCAAATCCTGGATCTTCATCACAACCAATGAGAAGCTAATTTTTTTTTTTGTTAACCAGACTCTTCAACGACAATCATCGATCTGCTTTGTGTCCCAACCAAAAGCATTCTTAATTGGGAATTACTTCTCAATGATGAGCCCATTAATAATCCGCACTTGAGAACTTTTAAACTCCATTAATAGCCATTAATAATGCCAGTCACTGAACCCACAAGAATGTAGACGTAATATGCAGCAAAAAAGAAATGGAAGAAGGAGTGTCGCTGTTAGGAATGGAAGAAGATGGAAAAGGACCAGAGAGCTATATGTTCTGAAAATGTATGAACAGTCAACGTTAGCAAATTAACAGTCAAGGTGTTTAGAAAAATAAAAAATCAGCTCACAATTTTCTAACAATGTCTTTCGTTGGTCTTCGACCCTAGTGTACCAACGGCATATGTTGTGTATTGGACTACAAATCAAGACGAATCGTGGATATCGAATGAAAACATCAAATAATGCACAAAATAGAAGTTTTACTATATATATATGCATTATTCATGCCTGTTTGAAATACGAATCATAGTATTCATTCTTACGAGAATGAAAATGAAAAATAAAAAATATTTTTTCTAGAAATGTGGACGAGGAAAGTTTAACCTCTAAAAAGCACTTCACGAGAACTCCCGCCGCTAAATTTAGTACCTTTTATAATATATCTCTTCACAAAAAGTAATAAATTTCCTATTCATCTTTAATATTTTGAACTAGAACAAAATATTTTATATTTATCAGAAGGAAGATATAATATCCAGAATACAATTGTTGGGGAAAAAAGACAGCAGCTAGCAGGTGGTTGAAAAGAGTTTATACATAAGATTGAAAAGAGACCGAGAATGAGAAAAGCTTACATGATAATTAAGCTCCGTACTTTTCTCTATTGTAGTACACATTTCAGTGTGGAGCTTCACTATAGCTTGATTCAAATGGTCTATTCCAATTTTTTTCACATTCAATATCTTTTGTAATCTCGTTTCCTCAACGGCTGAAGGATACCAGAGTGATAACAAGTCTGCTTTATCCAACTGCCCAAACAATTCAAAACAAAATAAAACCTAATTAAGAAAAAACCTATAGAATTCACTGCATCAATTAATACGTCTACAATACCTGTCTCACTGTTATGGCTTTACGAATTTGAACACAAGCTTGCTCATTCTTCTTAATCTCCTTCTCAACTTGATAAATTTTGGTTTCCATCTTTAAGTTTCCGTATAATTCATACTCCGCAAAATAACAAGAATCAATTTGTTTAGGATTCAGGCAATCACCAACAGATTCATCCATAACAAGGGAACTAAATTGTACTAGCTGATCTGATCCTTGTGTATGAATCACTTTTTCGGTATCATTCTCATATAAACAAATCCATTCTCCTTCTAATCCATCCTCCTCAAAACGCGCAAATTTTAAACTGTGTTCTACTATTTCCATTCCTAAGGTTTTGGCAAAGACTTGACACAGAGACAAAATATCAGGAGGATCTCCTTGAACATGAAGAGAAAGTAGAATAAACTCATAGATCAAATATAACCTACTGAGAGAAGACTTAAGCTGACTGTTTCCAAATGAAGACCTCGAATGCCATAATTAATTAGGACTTCAAAAGACTAAAATGAAACAAAATTCGTGCCACTTAACCGTAATAATAAAAATCAAACAGAATTTCATAAAAAGCTAAAGAGAAGAATGAAAACAGATAGATAAGTGCGTAACTTTACAATCTAACTAGAACCTCAGAATTCTGTAACACATAAAATAATAGAATTCTTAAACAGAGTACATAAGTAACTTACCAGCAAAACTGCAAAATTACAAGAGAAACAGATGGTACTAAAACTAAAAGAGATAATCACATTTTATAAGGCAATCTGTAGTTCAAAATCCATGATAATTTCCAAAGTATTTTTCAAAGATTGCTTTAAAATTGGGCCGCCAGAAAACAAATTTATGACTATCCATTTGACTTTCATATTATTTTTCTATTCTTTTGATCAGTACTCAATTCCAAATGCTCCAGCAGAGAGAGGGAGGGAGGGAGAGAGAAATGACAAATTAATCTTTTATTAGTCTTGTCTTTCTTATTTTTCTATATTCTACCAAGGTGGGGTTTGTTTTTTTGTGTTAACCTGGGGACGAATCGGTCTTTACAGAATTGAATTTTTCATTCTCAACCAGACTCTTGTTTGAGTCACATATAATGTACTCTAGGGTCAGAAAGTTGAACGAAAGGTATGCCTGAATGAGTCGTACGACTTAACAAAATGCATAAATACCTCAATATGAAATTATTTGAACTATTCAAAAATAAATAAATAAATAAATTATATATATACAAAAATAAAGGGTGCAGAACAAAAAACTTCTACTTAACGAAGGGCTGAATAGAGACGACCATCATCAATAACGTATGCATTTTGACCAACCTCACTATGACCACAAAGTCGAGCAAAACTCAAGCAACACATTTTATGTGAGACCTTTATTCATATGACTAGTTGTTATGGGCTCTAACACAAAAGACCAAACCAGACCTCCCAAAAAAAAATGGAGCTGCATTTGAATTCCGTAGTCCAGGAATTCATCCATTCACTACTATTACACGCGACAAAACTTTTCTAATATAATGTTTGGAACGCAAGAATGATCACATGCCAACCCTATCTCTAGTTGGCATTGAGCATATGCCGGCCCAAAAGGTTCCAGATCTACCATGATTATCTCCTCTAAACAGGAGGAGATAATTTATATTTAACCGAGCTCAGACCCCATCAAGCATGCATAATTTCGAACAATAACAACCATGTTTATCTCTTTCAATGATACTACTCTGCAATATTTCCCCTTCTCTCGCCGTACCATGTCTAAATTACTGGATTCTTCAAAGTTAGTAATAGTTCGAAACATTATAAGACCAGAGAGATGAGTATTGTAGATCAAAGCAGTAAGAACCCATACCTGATTTGGTATACCTCGCCGACTTTCCGCCTTAACCATCCTTCTGGCAATGAATTGTGACTACCTTGTATATGAACAAAAAGAAAAATGCACAAGAGGTATTATACTCTTACTGTGTAAAGGTAGTTAACCGCTTCAGTGTAACTTATGTGTCTACTTCTTCAATTTCTTTCTGTATCCTTGAACTGAACTATAGATAAAAACATCAAACTACTAAATTTTCCTCCTAAACATACAAATTTTTGAGACTTGGTAAGCTTTTGTTTTAGAGTTTATAATGGTTGCGTAAGACAAGAAATCAGACACTCCCCCCTAAGATCATCTCAGCAGTCAGCATCCTTTCGCGTTCATGTTAGTACTCTGACTACTGTGTTATCTGCCAGCTTCTCTTTCATCTCCCTCAACTTTTGCCATATCAACTACATTTCTCAATTATATACTCCCTCCGTTTCAGGAAAAGAGTTACTTTTCCTATTTGCACAATTGTTAAGGCAAGATGAGAGAAAATAACTTTTGTAATTTATTTCCAGATTTACCCTACCAAAAAGTTTAATACTACATATATCTTTATAATGTGAATAATAATATTTCTTAAAATAATAAGGGTAGTTTTAAAAGTTTGTTATATTGAAAATAAAAGTAACTCTTTTGTTGGAACACAAATTTAAAGAGAAAGTAACTCTTTTCCTGAAACGGAGGGAGTATTTTATTGGGGTCTTCAAACTTGTAACGTTTTTTCTATTTCCACTAGGAATTCATCACCATCTAATGCCATCAAATTTTTGAAGTCCTCCTTGCAGACTTTATCGCAGGAAAATTTCTCATCAGGGTTCTCCATTAGTCCATCCCTTATCTAAAATCTGGTCGTAGCCTGAAAAACAAATCTCTTTTCGTAGTTTCAATTATAATGCCTAATTTCTGTTCCACGGGACATGAAATGCTCAACATAATGATACAACTTAAAGATTACAGAAAGTCTATGACAACTCTAAATAGGAAAAACAAAGGGAACCAACAAACCTTGGTATTAGATAGTCCTTCTAAGTCCGCTATGCCCTTCTCTGCAACTAGAATCTCTCGTGTTGTTTAAAGAGTGTACAGTTTCTGCACATACATGAAGACATCAAGAAATTCAAAAAATTTGTCCGAAATTTGAGCAAGGCAATCCAAACTAATCCCTTCATTCCTAGAAAAATGTTACTATCATTTTTTCAATTGGACATATTTTTAGGCTAAAATCAAAAGCTAATTAATCCAGTATTAGGTATTTCTTCGATCACCAAAAATTCACAACCCTATTCAAAATCATCACCTAGAGACGATATCTATGCGCTTATTTGGAAGGATAGTGCGAGCAGGTATAATTTAGTGTTTCTCTTTTGTAACTGGTGTGAGCACCAATTAGGTTAAGTGGAGATGGTGTGGGAAGGTCTGATCTAGGGTTCGCTGGAAACACATAATTTGGTGGCCGTCTGTGTGGTGTGGTAAACTGGTGAGTGCAGATTAGAGAGAAGAGTGGCCACGTTTGGAATGAGTAATGAGTTATGAGTATGAGTGCCCAAGGTTAAAACTAGGTCTAAGCCACGCTTCCCTCAAGTTCAAACTGAAGCGGGTAACCATTACCCGTGATTCTAACAGAAAATGTTCTACCCAACGGGAAACCAAGTCCGATCATGGCATTCTTCTCTCAGTGAAGGATTCCATATTATGAACCTTTATAAATTCCAAACTCTTGGATGGAGCAGCCATGATGTACAAATTTAAGCTTCTGAAAATTCAATACCCCATATTCACCTGTAGCCCGCCATTTATCGTTTTGGAAATGCAAATGCATAGCTCATTGGCAAATAAGGAGGAGGCAGGTTTTCGATCACATACAGCAAGACCTAAGAGCATTTTAGGGAAGGAGGATAAAAACTATATCAGGACTGAAGTTTTAACTATTTGAGAAAGAAAACATAACTTTTCAGGTAGGTAGCGCATTTGAAACAATAAAAGCTTTGAATCATGAAGTTAAAATACAACCAATCAAACATTCTTTTAGTTAGAAAAGACTGAAAGGAAAGTAATCCATACAGAGTCCAAGTCTTTCTACCCGTGAGAAATACTGTACAAACTTCAACTAAATGACGATAAACCATGTTTAGTCTTCTATCATATGACCATATTATCAAACCAGCATACAAAAAAGGTTGATGCAGCAAAGGACAGTGGTCAAGGTTGTCCAAGAAGTGAATGTCTGTAGAATGCATGGCTTTGAGCTATCTCTATGCGATCTCGTGGGTCATTCATGGTTTCATCCCTCAATGTTTGTAGAATGGCTTGCGAAGGAAGCTCCCTACAGATGCAAAAATAAAAAAAGGCGCAAGAAAATAGTAATCAAGATGCACTCCCAAATTGTCTTTCGGAAATATAAGATTTAAGAGATCTCTGACACTGCTCCTAACTGAAAGTGGTTTTTAATTCAAGGTCTGGTTATCACCTTTGGAATGGTGCAAAACAGTATTGAAATAAATGTCTTTCTAATTTCTTTTGATCACTAAAGAATGCCTTCCTAATTTTCTAAAATTCTCCATCACAGAACTTAAGTTCAAACCAAAACATATTCTTGAATACTGATACTCTGGAATCTGAGCAGAGCAGAGAATGACTTCTATCCGAAGAGATAAGTTTAAACCAGTTTACGGTTTTCAAGAATGTTTTTCCAACTTCTATCTGAATTGTCACAGTACATTCTTATTGGTCGGCTAATAGAGTTAACAACTCTTAGCCCAGATATGAAGCCTTTCATCCATACACCATGTGAGGTAGTCTCAAAACAAGAAACGAACTTAGTCTAATACTTCAAGACTATTTGTTCGTTTATATATAAGCATGTTATCCTTAGTACCCTTAAGGTATCTCAATACTTTCTTCGCAGCCTTCAAGTGATCGATTCCTGGGCTACTCTGATATCTTCCTAATACTCCAACGACATATGAAATGTTGGGTCTAGTACAGACCTGAGCATACATAATGCTACCAACAGCTGAAGCATATGGAACATTTTTCATTTGTTCCCTTTCAATGTCATTCCTGGGGCATTGGTCCAAGCTGAACCGATCACCTTTTACAATGGGTGCTACACTTAAGGTATATACATTGATCCAACACAAGGAAACGAATCTTGCTCCCACTGACCTTAAGCTATATACATGGATCCATAAGGCTGAATCTGTAGAATTTATGGCTTGTGAAAATGACATAGGATCATTATCGGCTCCAATATTACAATCCGAATCTCGCGGATACACTAAAGAGTCACTAGAAATAGTTTATTTCCTTGCTCTATTAGATCTCCTCAATGGAACTTGTTCATCCTCACGATGAACAGTTTGTTCCTCATTACCATCATGATCTATTAGATTGTTGTCAACTTGTGGAACCTCAATGGTTGGTTGTCTAACACGCAATTTAGCTTGAGGTGCGTAAATGACAATTAACTTGTCACTTAAAACAGTAGGTGGAAGTTGATCATTATCTTTTTCAGGAACAATATCCTGAAATTGATCACTCCCACTAATCAAGTCATTCTCAAGAAATTTAGCATTTCTTGATTCCACAATTCTAATGCTATGAAGAAATCTACCATAGTACTCTCCACCTCTATCTGATCTCACAATCTTAATGTGCTTACCACATTGTTTCTCTACTTCAACCGTAAACAATTTAAAGGCATCCAGAACTTCGTCATTGGAGCGAAACAAGTAAAGATACATATAGTGTGAATAATCATCTATGAAGGTGATAAAGTATTTCGGATCATTAGCATTCATGTATGGACAAAAAATGTTCGTGTGTATGATCTCTAATAGGTTTGAACTTCTTTTGGCACCAATTTTGTGTTTGTTAGTTTGTTTTCCCTTAATGCAACCAACACACGTATCAAAATCAGTAAAGTCCAAAGTACCAAGTACCCATCCTTTACCAATCTCTTAACTCTCTCAATGGAGATATGTCCCAATCTCTGGTGCCACAAACTTGAGGAGTCCTCATTCATAATACATCTTTTTAACCCAGTATTAACATGCATAAAACTATGAGTGATATCATTTTACAAATAAAGACGATATAAACCATCAGACAAAACACCATAACCAATAACTTCAGAATTTTTGAGAATACTAAAACCAGAATCCGAAAAAATTAAAGGAAATTCCTAAAGGTACAAGTCTTGAAACTGAAATCAAGTTTCTAGTGAAACCTGGTACATAAAATGTCTTTTCTAAATGCAAAATAAAACCACTATATAAAATTAAACTGCATGTCCCAACAGCTTCCACATGTGAAATCATCTGACTGCCTGAATAGATGTAGTGTTCACTTCCAATTGGTTTCCTTAGGTTTGTCATACCCTGCAAGGTATTCGAAACATGGATTGTAGTATCAGAGTCAATCCACCATGTATTATGATTAATATTAACCATATTAGATTCATAAACAAACTCTAGAAAATTACCTTTCTTCTCAAGCCAAGTCTTAAACTTAATGCAGTCCTTCTTCATGTGTCCCTTCTTTTTACAAAAGAAACATGTAGACTCCTTCTTTATGCCTTGGTTAGCTGAAAGATTTACCTTTTCCTTAATGTAATCCTTTTTCTTCTTTTAAGAAGAGCAGTAGTAAGGTTCACCTTTTCGCCCCCTTCCATCCCCAATCTCCCCTCATCTTGAACACACATGGTCATAAGTTCATTAATTGACCATTTATCCTTATGTGTGTTATAAGATATCTTAAAGGGGCCATATTGTGGAGGAAGAGTGCACAAAATAAAATGAACTAGGAAAGAATCAGACATGGTAACTTCCAAATCCTTAAGTTGGGCCGCAATATCATGCTCATGATATAATCACGCACACACTTAAACCCATTGTGCCTCATGGACGAAAACTTCATAATTAAGGTGCTAGCAAGAGCTTTGTCAGAACTTACAAACTTCTCATCAATGGCTTTAAGGAGATCTTAACCTTAGTGTGCTTATCGACAGAACCCCGAATACTAGCAAAAATTTTGGTCTTTATGAACATAACTGAGAGACGATTAGATCGATTCCACTTTTCATAAAGATCAACTGCATCTAGAGTACTAGTCTCAGTTATGCTAGGTGGTTCGTCTTTCCGAATAGCATAGTCGATATCCATCCACCCCAATTGTAAAAGCACTCTTTCTTTCCACACCTTATAGTTATCTCCCTTTAATTCAGGAATGTCACAATTGACATCAGAAATGTTTCCAGTTAAAATTGCTGCAAAGAAAAATATATAATGCTTATAAACAAAAAATTTGAGACTTAAACTTAATCATGATTTACCAATGCAAGTCATGCATAAAAATATGAATCTAGTGACATAAAACTTGTCTGTGGGCTAGAGTCTTACTCATTTCATAACTACATGATGAAACTATTAAACCATATTCATTCCTTAATTCTTGTGGGTAGATTAATGAACATAATTCAATATTTCACCCCAATTAATCATACAAATATAATAAAATTTCATGTGGGCATATTTCATCATATTACATATGATTAATTACAAATTTATGTCTAGTTTCCACATGTGATTTCTTAAGAAAATTTTAAATAACTAGAGATGCTGTGGCTACTCTCTAATTACTAAAATTATTAAATCACTTGACATATTTCTTTAATATATATATATATATATATACTTAACTAATTATTTAAAACCATTGCACATGTCAACAAATAATAATACAACAAATATATTGGAACAAAATCAATATGATTAAACATATTCTTTAGACAAATGTAGACATTCCAAATTCATTTATAAATTTAAGCCGTACTTCCGCATGAGAATGAACTCAAAATGGTTTAGACAGTAAACCGATTGAATGTCCAAAATGAGGCCAAGAAACATGGAACATTCAGCGATCCAAAGATGCACCCACTAAAGTCTAAATATAAGGACAAGATTGTTAGCCCACCAACCAGTGTCCACTAATCCTAGTGTACTTGCTAAACGTCCACCCTTAAGAAAAATGTCGATCTAATTCTTAACTTGATTCCAGGACTTTCCATCTTACTAAAATGTTATTAAATTGTTAAAACTAAAATATCTTCAATAGTATTTATGAAGGTGTAATCATAAAATGTCTGCTGCAAATTCATTAGGCAACAAATATCATTAATGTGCCCAGGCTTTCTTTTCGAAGGAAAATCCGAACCAGGTTTGGATCTTCTTATATTTTAGCTTTAATTGTTGTTTTCAGAAGTACAACCATGTAAGACAGTACAAATCTAAAGTGACGCAAGAGGGGAAAAATCCAAGGTGTACTCGCACGACAATAGTCAGGATTCGTCATTCCATGTGCTCATTAACACCCTAAAATGCTACTCAGATTGAAGACAAATTGGATGAGAATAATATTTGGATCTACTGCTGACAGAATAAATTACATTAACCGTCTGGAGAAGTTATTAATCTAGATAATGTCACTGCAGTAACAAATCGACTATCACAATTCATATATCCTCTGTAAATAAGGGTTGAGAAGTCACCAGAATCATAAACTATTGTTTTGACTCAATCATCAGGTACATTATGAATAGTACAAGAGTCTTTATGACTTTATCAGCTTCTTTCAGAAATTTCTCAAATTCTATAATCGTTCGGGGTATGGTCCTGAAAGGTGTTGTACAATGTGTACATTCTTGTTCTTACGAGAATTTATGCAGTAAGACTAAACATGCATTCATTTTCAAGCAAGGCAGAAGTGATAACAGGCTCTGATACCAAATGTGAACCTATATATATTCTAATCACAATATGAATATGCAATAATGAAAGCGGAAGCAATAAATAGATTGATTTTGTGTACCTCCAGCTATTGCAATTTGAAAGCTTAATCCTTGAGTATGCCCCAATTTCTTAGTTGATATGAACTTTGGTTCCAAACCCTCCTTCTCATTTTAGATGGTGTATTCAGTTATGAGAATGAATTTGGTGACCTTGATTCACTGATTTTGGCATGATAGATATAGTGGGTGGTTTTCTAAAAGTGGGAGAGAATAATGGGGGTTACCTTGATCAGTTGTAACTTCCCACTAAATGGATCACATTCTTTTTCCCTTATTTTTAGGCTATATGGGAAAAAGTCTAACAAAAATCACCTAATAAATCAAGAAATGAGAATTTTTACTTGCTCGTCTAATCATCTGCGTGGGAGTTATGATATGAGGCACAGGCTCCAGTGCAACTTCGATACCCTTGGTTAAAGAGATTATAATGGGAGACATTCTTCTCTCCTTCCAATATCTACTAATCTCTTCAAATACTTCACGAGTTTCAGTTGACGGTAAGCCATTAATAACAATATCAGCATCCCACACTGCCTCCTGCAAGTTCGTAATAACCTTCATAGGGCAGTGTCAATCATGTTCAGGCAAAACCCATCTTTCAGAATTTCATCTGCATGCAAGACTCGGTCTCCTAATCTAGCCTCAACATATTTTAAATATGTGCAACACCTTATGAGTCTTCTCAAAATATCCTCCCTTGAATTGATAACTTCAAATAGGTTCTCCAATGTGGATCTATCAACTGACCTTCCAGGCCTTCTCCATATCTTAATTTGTGTTATGTTTGTGTGGAGCCTGGTAGTGCACGACCCGGTTTCACACTTGACCCGATCCGACTGACGGCCCGTTGGGGGTCTGGGGCAGCGTCCGGCCCAATTTTTTGAATAGTCTCTATATATATCGAGTTTCCCTATCTAGGGTTTATATTATCATCATCGTTGTATTCCTCTGGAACTCTGTTTTGATATCATAGTGAAAACCGCAGCCGCTCCTTGGACGTAGCCTAATTTGGGTGAACCAAGTAAATCTTGTGTGTTTTTGTTTTCGTTTTGTTTCTTTATAGCATCGATCCTAACAACTGGTATCATAGCAAGGTTCGTGAAGAATTTTGGGAAGAATCGATGGCAGGAGGAGAAGGCGACAGAACGACAGAGAAAGGGGCATCGACATCATCTGCGATAGGGATCAGATCTGCAAACGTAATCAAAAAGTTCGATGGGTCAGATTTTACGTAATGGAGGATGCAGATTGAAGATTATCTCTATGGGAGAAATTTGCAGCAACTTTTATCGGATTCAACGAAGCCATATGGGATGTCCGAGGTAGATTGGAAACTCCTGGATCGACATATTCTAGGGGTTATTCGATTAACCTTAGCCAAGTCAGTTGCACACAATGTGGTGAAAGAAAAGACCACTGCTGGTCTGATGGCGGCCTTGAAAAGTATGTATGACAAGGCGTCCGCCAACAACAAGGTGCATCTGATGAATAAGCTATTCAGATTGTACATGGCAGAGGGCGCTTCAGTTACAAAGCACTTGAATAAGTTCAGTTAAATCGTGAATGCGCTATCATATGTCGAGATCGAATTTGATAATGAAATTCGTGCCCTAATCCTTTTGGCTTCTCTACCCAATAGTTGGGAAGTTGTGAGTAGTGTCGTAAGTAATTCCGACGGCAAAGAGAAGCTAAAGTATAATGACATACGCGATCAGATTCTGGGTGAAGAAGTTCGAAGGAAGGATTCTGGTGAGTATTCGAATAATGATGTTTCCTTTGACGTAGAGTCAAGAGGCAGATCATCTCAGAAAAATCAGAACAGAGGAAGATCTAAATCAAGAAGAGGGCGAATCATGGGCCAATCTAGAGTCTACAGTGTCCGGCTGGATGCTGGAACTGCGGCCAGATGGTCCACATACAGAAGTGGTGCAAAGAACCTAAAAAGAACGGGAATGAAAGTGCAAATGTTGTTACAGAAATCGTGCAAGATGCCTTACTGCTTTCTGTTGAAAGTCCCATGGACTCTTGGGTTCTCGACTCAGGAGCTTCTTGGCATACCACTTCAAGCCGACAATTTTTTGTTAACTATACTGCAGGTAACTTCGGGACTGCCTATTGAGCTGATAATAGACCACTTCAGGTAGTAGGCATTGGAGAGATCAAGCTTAAGCATGAAAATTGATCAGTCTGGAGAATCCACAAGGTTAGACATGTTCCACAGTTAAAGAGGAATCTGATTTCTTTTGGGAAGCTTGATGACGAAGGGCACGGTGTTTATTTTGGTGGTGGTAGATGGAAGGTGACTAAGGGAGCTATAATAGTGTCTCTTGGTTACAAGACGAGTACTCTTTATATGTATTCAAGTCCGAGAGATTTGTCTATTGTTGGCATGGCAACAAAAATTACACGTGTAGTAGATACAAATGCAGTTGCTGATTCTAGTGATACTCTATGGCACCAAAGGCTTGGGCATATGAGTGAGAAGGGCATGAAGGTACTTCAGTTGAACGGGAAACTACCAGAATTGAAAACCATTGATGTTGGTATGTGTGAGAGCTGCATCCTTAGGACGCAGAAGAGAGTCAGCTTCGTTAAATGCGGTAGATCTACAAAACCAGAAAAGTTAGAGTTGGTGTATACTGATTTGTAGGGACCATCTCCAGTTCCATCACTTGGTGGCTCATCATACTACATCACATTTATTGATGAATCAACCAGAAATGTATGGTTTTATTTTCTGAAAAATAAAAGTGACGTATTTGATATATTTAAGAAATAGAAGGCTTTGGTAGAAAATGAGACAGGTTTGAAACTGAAGTGTCTAAGATCATATAATGGAGGTGAGTATGTTGATGGTGGGTTCAGAGAGTATTGTGCTACAAATAGAATCAGAATGCAGAGGACCATTCCAGGGATACCACAACAGAATGACGTAGCTGAGCGCATGAACCGGACCCTAAATGAACGTGCTAGAAGCATGAGGTTGAATGATGGGTTTTCAAAAGTTTTTTGGGCTGATGCAACAAACACTGCAGCTTATCTGATCAATAGAGGACCATTAGTTCCGTTGAATTTCAAATTTCCAGAGGAGGTATGGCGTGGTAAGGAGGTAAATCTTTTTTTTTGAAAGTATTTGGATGCTTGTCATATGTACATGTTGATGTCAATGCTAGAAACAAACTTGATCCCAAATACAAGAAATGTTTCTTTATTGGCTATGAAGATGAAGCTTTTGGTTATAGATTTCGGGATGCAGAAAATCGGAAAATTATTAGAAGCAGGAATGTCATCTTCAATGAGAAGGTTATGTACAAAGAAAAATCAAATGTAGTTGAAGAACCAGAGGCACCAGAGGTAAAAGATTCTTTTTATGTTGATTTGGGTAAGATTTCTAAAATCAGTGTGCAGGACAAGGTTAGCCAGAACCAGGAAAATGAAGTGCTTGAGATAGAGCAGGGTAGTACAGCTTCTCCAAACCCCAGTACTCTGGTTCCCACTCTTAGGAGAAGCATACGGTACCCAAGGCAGTGGATCGTTATTCACCCTCTCTTCATCACATCTTGTTATCAGATGGAGGCGAGCCTGAAAATTATGCTGAAGCTTTGCAAGTTGAGAGTTCGAGCAAGTGGGAGTTACCTATGAAAGATGAGATAGATTCTTTGCTCAAGAATCAGACTTGGCAGCTAACCGAGCTACCAGAAGGCAAGAAGGATTCGCATAACAAATGGGTGTACATAGTAAAAGAAAAGCATGATGGGAGTACACGTTACAGGACGGGCTTGTTGTGAAGGCTTTTCAGCAAAAGGAAGGTGTTGACTACTCTGATATTTTTTTTCCAGTTGTGAAGCTAAATACAATCTGATTGGTTTTGGGAATTGTGGCTGCACAAAATTTATATCTTGAGCAGTTAGATGTGAAGACTGCATTCCTTTATGGTGATCTGAAGGAAGACATTTATATGGTGCAACCACAGGGCTTCGCAACACAAGGAAAGGAGAATCTGGTTTGCAAATTGAATAAAAGCTTGTATAGTTTGAAACAAGCTCCAAGGCAGTGGTATATGAAGTTTGACAGTTTTATGGGTACCACCGGCTTCACTAAGTGCGAATCAGATCATTGTTGCTACATAAAGAGGTCTGAAAACACCTTTATGATTTTGCTGATATATGTGGATGATATGCTTATTGCAGGGCCTAACAGTGAGGAAATAAATGATCTAAAGAAGAAACTGTCAAAGCAGTTTGCAATGAAAGATTTGGGAGATGCAAAACAAATTCTTGGTATGAGGATTACAAGAGATAACAATCATGGTACCTTGAAGCTGTCGCAGTCAGAATATGTGAACAAGATTCTGAAAAGGTTTAACATAGAGAGTGCCAAACCAGTGGGCACGCCTTTGGGTGGCCACTTTAAGCTAACCAAAGACTAGTCACCTAAGACAGCAGAAGATGAGGCTTATATGAAGAAAATTCCTTATGCATCGGCGATTGGGAGTCTTATGTATGCCATGGTTTGCACCAGACCAGATATTGCACATGCAGTGGGAGCTATGAGCAGGTACATGAGTAATCCAGGAAAGCAACATTGGGAGGCATTCAAGTGGATACTTCGGTATTTGAAGGGTACTGCAGATACATCACTTTGTTTCACAGGTTCTATTATGAAGTTACAGGGTTATGTTGATGCTGACTTGGCTGGAGATGTTGATAGTAGAAAGAGTACTACTGGGTATGTGTATACTTTGGGTGGTACTGCTGTGACCTGGGGTTCTAATTTGCAGAAGATAGTAGCATTGTCTACTACAGAGTCAGAATACGTTGCTGCTACTGAGACGGGCAAGGAGATGATATGGTTACAACGTGTTTTTGGTGAATTGGGTATGGAAAAAGGAAATGGAGTTTTACATAATTATAGTCAGAGTGTTGTTTTCTTAGTGAAGAATCTAGCATACCATTCCAGAACCAAGCACGTGGATATTAAATATCATTTCATTCGATCTTTAATAGAAGATGGTATTTTTACACTTGAGAATATTGATGGAGCAAAGAATCCAGCAGACATGTTGACAAAACCAGTGACCCTTGAGAAACTGAAGCTGTGTGTAGCTTCAGTGGGTCTTCGAGCTTGATGATTGGTTAAGAGAGTTGCTGCGGTGATCAATGTGTTTTGAAGTTTGCTCATAGTGGAGTTAGGGCGCGTTGTGATGTAACCAGTCCCCAAGTGGGATATCTTTATGTTTGTGTGGAGCCTGGTAGTGCACGACCTGGTTTCACACTTGACCCAATCCGACTAGCAGCCCATTGAGGGTCCGGGGTAGCGCCCGACCCAAATTTTTGAGTAGTCTCTATATATATCGAGTTTCCATATCTAGGGTTTCTATTATTATCATCGTTGTATTCCTCTGGAACTCTGTTTTGAGATCATAGTGAAAACCGCAGCTGCTCCTTGGACGTAGCCTAATTTGGGTGAACCAAGTAAATCTTGTGTGTTTTTGTTTTCGTTTTGTTTTCTTTATAGCATCGATCCTAACAATATGAACTATCTCTCGAAATTGGCCATAAGTATTTTGCAAAAGGGCTGCAAAAACACTGCCCCATGCACCAACTCCATAAACCCACAATATTTAGTTGATCTCCCTCGGCTTTGCCAAGAAGGCGTCGTAGTTCATCAAGCTTCTCTTCAGCAACAGTCAAATTATGAACTGAATCATTTGGATACTTATTATCAGCTAATCCTTCAGAACTTCCATCCATTTCTTTCAAAGAAAAATGCAATCAATTTTTATAAATAATAATCACTCAATCAAGTCCACCTGCAATAAAACTATCAAATTACCTTTTGCATTGGGATAATTTAATCAGACCAGATATACTCATTCTTCAAATCTGGAAATAGTTTTCTTTTTTCGTTTTGATTGTCTATCCAATCATCGAACAAAAGAAGTTCAAACTAACAAAAACAAAGGTACAAAAATAAAACCTTTAATGTTATCAGTTGAAAGCTTACTTCAGATGTATATTTATGTATTTATTTAAGAGAAAAGGGAATTAAAATCCTTTCTCTCTTGGAAAGGGTATGATTCATCCACTTTTACTAACCAGTGACAAAAACGGCCAGAAAAATTTGTCCCGTTTTACCATTGGTTTATATATTTTTCTTCCAATTATACCTTTTAACCAAAGTTAAATTCCTAACTAGAGCTAGGGTTATAAAATGGGTCGTACTTAAAACCCAATAAATGAACTTGGAAACCTAATAAACGTAATAAGTTGCAGTCGCCGGCAATAAAGATCAGGTGAAGACCATACGAACAAATCCACCATTGTCTGTTTATGAGTAACCACATCAACTTGCATAAAGATTTTTCTCTCGTATTTACATCTTCAAAACCCTTTTCTATAAATCCATTTTCTTCATCGTTAGGGTTTAATTTTTTGTTGCAAATTTCGTTTCGTATTTGTTTATTCAAATTTTTTGAAGTTTTTTATTTGTTATTGATGGGTTGCTGATGAATCTGTGTGAGTTGCCTTGATACAGGAAGGAGAGTTTAAAAAAATCAGTGGTTTTGAGTTTGATATTGTGATGCTTCCAGCGAGAAAAGAGAATAATATAAGTTCAAATTGGCGGTAAATGGAAGAATGGGTAGTTGATGGTTTGTCTAGAGATGGAGAATGGGTGTGAGATGGGGATGATTATACGCCGTACAGTGAAGAATAAATATTGTTGCCGAGGACATCCATGGAGAGTATTGTTGCTGATAAAATGAATTTGAAATGGGTTTACGAGGAATAAATGATTGTGTTGAGTTTGTGTAGATTATATGAATGATAATGTAGGGAAGGAGAGATATGAAATTTAAACAAAGTCAGCAGCATATATATCCTGCCATCAACAACAAGATGCATACAATGCGTTTGTATAAATGCCTGAGAGAGCAGTATAAATGCCTAGAGGTGGCTGTGTGGTAAGTAGGGATGCACATGAACTGACCGGAACCGAAGGACCGGACCAGAACCGA
Organism: Papaver californicum; assembly: GCA_023531435.1. Classification (NCBI taxonomy): domain Eukaryota; kingdom Viridiplantae; phylum Streptophyta; class Magnoliopsida; order Ranunculales; family Papaveraceae; genus Papaver; species Papaver californicum. The sequence goes on along the minus strand of JAJJMC010021281.1, from coordinate 1,794,247 downwards.
AGGAACCGGGATAGAACCGAACCGGAACCGGCCTGCTCGGGACAGGTACAAGTATTCAAAGTCAGAACCGGATCAAACCAGGTACAAGTATCGGTTTTTGAGTAGAACCAAACCGAACCGACCTAGAAAAACCGGCTATTCAAGGTCGTTGATTGTAAGTTATAGATTTAATCTTAGATTTTCATTTGTAGGTTAGTGAAAGACTTCACTTCTTCATTTCTTCTTCGAATCTAGTTCACCTCTTCCCTTCTTCTTTATCACCCCCACCACAGCAGCAGCACCACCAATATTTTGTTTTTCCCGTCTTCTTCATCACCCCCACCACAGCACCACCACCACCAGTATTTCATGATTCTCATCACATCCACCACCAACAGTACCACCTTCGTCTTCACTCTTCAGTTATTATTTCTTCTTCTACTCCTTTCTCTATTTATTTACTTCTCTTTTTTTTTCTTCTTCAAATAATGATATTTTTTTACTTCTTCTACCCTAATTTGTCAGATAAGTTATCGACACAATTGGGATTTCGTTTAATTACAGATTAAAATTATTGTTAGGGTTTATGTAGATTAATATTGTTAGGTTTTCTAATTATACTTCTTCTTCTTCCCTAATTGTATGATTCAGATCCTTTACTATTCTTCTGCCTTTGTAATTGATGTTTGCCCTGATTTCTATTTTCAGGTTAAAAGAAACAGTTGGTATAGATCCAAGGATTAATTTTCAATCACATCAGTTGAGTATGGGATGATATGATTCATGTGTTAATTTACTTTCTCTTTTTGGTGATGATTTATATGATACTTAGTCTTTTAGTTAACTTGTTTGTGCACAAGTTCTTGGGGTTTTATTGTTATGAAAACACTGTGGGTTTGATTCATTTGTTATGGTTTTTTGTTATGTGAACAATGTGGTTGCTTACAAATTCTTTTTCAAAAACCCTTGCATCCATCCTTACACAGGAAATCCATCCCAGCAATAATCTTTGTCTCGGATCAAGGTATTTTCTCTCCTAACCTCCTCTTTGTGTCAATTTCTTTTTCAATTTGATTTCCCTGAAATTGGGGTTCTGGTTTTATAAAAAGTAGTAGTAGTATTTGTTACTAGGGTTTGCTCCCACTTATTGTTCTCCCCTTTGGGTTAATACACTATTTGGAGCATCCCTACATTCTATATAAGTCTCAATTGCTGAAGTATTCATGATTTACATACACATATTACGTTTTTCTTTTAGTATGTAGGCTAATTATTTTTGTTTCGTACCCATTCATTATTTTTTATCTTGGAGGCATCTTCCTGGAAGCAATTAGGAAGCTACATTTATAACAAAGAGGAGATAAACCAGGTGAACTTTCTGGGGTTTTTTGAAGGGCATTATAGGTTTTTCCTTTTTCCTCTAGTAGATGATTCCATTTAAATATTCTTAACTTTTTATATCTCTTGATTATATTTTGAAAATATCCTAAATAGAGTTCTTATTATCATAAAGGTATGAATAAGTGACCACATAAACGAATTACTCTCTAGCAATTGTTAATTGTGCTGATTCAATGTCAATATCTGCGTTTAGATGATTATGAATTTTAACTAACCTCACTTTTTTTGTTCTTTTTTCTCTTTTTTTTGTTTTGTTTTCTCATCAGTAGTTTTCTTTCTGTCTCATGACTCAAAGTATTATTTGAGTAGTTCTTCACTGATCCATGTCTTTGAAAGTTGTTATGTAGGCACTTGTTCTTTTATGAAATCTTATCAAAACCAAGCATAGTGAATCAGTAATGGTGGAATCTAAGTGGCTTATATTATTTTATTGGTGGAAAACTTTATTCTGTTTATTAGCATAAATCTATGGTTGTTTTGTTGTTGCTGAATATGTTCAAGTCTGGATGGTTTTGAAAATGCTTGTCAGTTTTCCACAAGGGTGATGTCAATGCTTTGGCACCTTCTCATAATAATAATAAAGTATTTTCAGCTAGTTTTGATGGTCATGTGATGGTCATCAATCAGTCTGTAGATCAAACTTAGCTGTAAATTTGCATCAAGGTGTCTCACTTAGGTCGTTGCTGAAGGACACTTATATAAAAATATTTGTTTTTTTTTCTCATTTTTTTGTTTTTTTTTCTCTTAAGTAGTTTTCTTTCTGTCTCATGACTCATAAAATTATTTGGTATTTGATTTCTGATGGATGCATCAAATTCAAGTCAAGCTACAACTCTGGAAACTCAAGTTGGATCCTCTAATCAACTTTCAGAACCTACATCTACACCTGAAGCTCCACGGCCTCCACCTACTCAAAATGAAGATACAAGAAATGTTGTTGATGAAGGAAAGAAGAAGTACAAACTCACATCTGCTATATGGAACGATTTTACAAGGTTGAATCCACAAGAAGCAGAATGTAATCATTGTAAGCGTAAACTTGCAGCCAATACTGACAGAAATGGTACTTCTGGCTTGAGGAAGAATTTGAAGTGATGCCCACAGAATCCTAATAAGAAGAAGGTGGATGGAAAGGCAACTTTGATGTTTCCACCCCCAAGACCAGGTGAGGATAGTAAATTAGTTTTTTATTGTTATAACTATGATAAGTTACGAAGAGCTCTAGTTGAGTTTATAATTAAAGATGAGATGCCGTTTAGAATGGTAGAAGGTGTAGGTTTTAGGGAATTGATGCTTGTTGCGGAGCCTAGATTCAAGGTCCCAAGTCACATGACCATCTACAGAGATCTGTTAGAAATCTATATAGAAAAGAAAAAAAGTTTGAAAGATTACTTTAAGGCATCAAAAATAAGGGTATTCTTGACAACTAACACATGGACGTCACCAAACAATTTTAACTAAATGTGTGTGACAGTTCATTTTATTGATCAAAAATGGAAATTGCAAAAGAGAATACCCATGTTCTGTCAAGTTAAAGGTGATACAGGTACTACAATTGATAAATTATTGGAGAAGTGTTTGATAGATTGGGGGCTTGAGGATGTGTTTGGCGTGACCCTTGATAATGCTAGTGCTAATAAAAAGGCAATTGATTATTTGAAGCAAAGTGTGATTGGTTGGACAGGAGCAACCGTTAGAGCCGAATATTTACACGTAAGATTCTTTAAATCATAATTATGCAATTTCTTAACATATATGTCAGGTGCCATTTCTAATATTTCATAATTGTGTCATTTCTTATTAGGTCAGGTATGAAGCTCATGTTCTTGCTCTTGTTATAAGAGATGCAATACGGGTCTATAATCAGTCGATTAGCAGGATCAGGTTAGTTGTTAAGTATGTGCTTAGTTCTCCTGCTAGGTTGGCTAAATTTAGGCACCGTGCTACTCTAGAAAATATTGATTGTAAGAAAGGTTTGAGCTTAGATGTGAAAACTAGATGGAATAACACTTATCTGATGTTAGATGTTGCAGAAAAGTATGAAAAAGCTTTTAAAAGGTTAGAAAAGTATGATAGAGACTACAAAAAGAAGTACATTTTCCAACAAGTAAAGTCTGATGTTTTACCTAATGATTATGATATGGGCATTGAATCTATTGATGATATTGAAGAGTGTTCCTCTAGTTATGAATATGGTTCCGAATCTGAGGTTGAGTTTGAGCTTGAGGCTGAGGACCTGCAGGTTGAGGTTGTGAAGAAGATAAAAAAGAAGAAGAATGGAAAGCCGCATCAACATGATCCCTATGAAGAGGATTAGGAATATGCCAGAAGTCTTGTGAAGTGCTTAAAGGTATTCTTCGATGCTACTATTAAATTTTATACAACTACACAACCTACAACTCATACTTTCTTATGGGAATCAGTAGTAATCCATGAACAATTAGTTGAGTTTAGAGATGATGTAACATCAAATCCTTTTATTGCACGTATGGCTGGTATGATGTTTTCTATGTACAATAAGTATTGGGGAGAGTATGAAAAGATGAATTTTGCATTGTTTTTTGCTCAATTGTTTGATCCAAGAGAGAAAGAAAGGGGATTGGAGTACCATCTTGAATGTTTGTATGAGAAAGATACTTCGAAGGTTGTTTATGTTATGAGAAAGGTGAAAGCAGATTTTATGTTTCTCTTTGAAGAGTATAAGTCTATGCATTCAATCTGTGAGGAGGGGTCAAGTAGCAGTAGTAGTGTTTTTTGTATAGCTGACATTACAGTTTCTATGCAAGAACAAAGTCTTGTGTCTAGGATTAAATCAGGGAAGAAAAGACATTAAAAGAACCCATCTGGTGTTGAGACTACAACAGAGTTGGACATGTATTTGATGGATGTGATGGATCTGTCTGATAGTGAAGGTGAGGAAGTTGATTCCAAATTTGACATATTGGATTGGTGGCAGACCAATAGTAGCAGGTATAAGATACTCTCATATATGGCAAAGGATATATTAGCCATGCCTGTAACTTCAGTTTCCTCTGAATCAGCATTTAGCACCAGAAAGCGAGTGCTTAGTCCATGAAGAAGCTCCTTATCTACTAGGACAGTTGAGGCATTGCTCTGTACACAAAGTTGGTTACTAAAACCTATTGCTCTTATGTAATTATGTACCAGATGATAACTCTATCATTGAGGAAGGTAGTGTGATTTTTTCTTTTTCTTTTTCTTTTTTGTTTTCTTTAGTAGTCATCAATTCAATCTTTAACATAATACTCATTTCTTGATGGATGTTGCAGAGTTATTAGGTCCTATGCCAGTGCCAGAATCCTTTGATCCTTGAAGTTCATTTGAATCATTTCTTGTTGGAACTTGTTGCAGATTTATGGATTGTTGTTGAATCATTTCTTGTTGTTATGTGTTTATATACGTTGAAATTTCAACAAACTTGTGGATTATAATTTTATATGTGGATTGTAAATTTGTAATCAGTTCAAAAGTCTTGTTGTTAATTGTTATGTGTTTACAGTTTTGTGGATTATAATTTTATGTGGATTGTAATCAGGAAAAATAGGTACATGAACTTTGAGCAGATACAGGAAAAACAGGAAAAAAAAACAACAGAGAACTTTGAACAGGTACAGGACCGGAACCGAATCGAACCGATGGGTACGGTTCCAGAGCCGAACCGAGTAATATAGGATACAAGTACACAGATAGAGAACTGACCATAGAGAGGTACATGTACTCGGCTCTACCAATAACCGAACCGAACCGAACCGAACCGATCTTTGTATAACTCCAGTGGTAAGTTAAAAAAAATTCATGGTTCTTTCTATGCTAGTTTTACTTTTAGGTTTCTAAATGGTTTCAACTGTTCCAGCGGTGCAAAAGCTTTCTTGGTGTTGTAATTGAAAATACTGCTTGCAGGTCAGCGTCGTGGATGAACTCTGCATCCCAATAAAGTTTGTGGGTGTTGGTGAAGGATTGGAAGACCTACAACCGTTCTACGCCCAGGCCTTTGTTGATGCTTTCTCTTGAGGTTTAAATGAAAAATGGTCAGTATTGCCTATTTATTTGACATGTATCAACGATGCTTCATTCTTGTGGCTTGCTCACGAGTTGTTTCCTTGTTGGAATTTCCATATTATCTTGTTTATCCGTATTCAACAACGTTGTTCGTATATGGTATCAAAGTCATTATATTCTTTGATTTCATTTCATTATAATAAACAATAGTATCAAATTAATTGACAACAAAAAATGTCGGGTATATTAGATAGTTTACATATTACTGTGCTCAAGTCCCTAGATTTATAAACTTTAGAGGTGATTCTTGTTTTACAAAATTTCAAAACCTCGGAATCCATTTTTCAGTGTCACCCATGAGATCATATAAGCATTAGCAGATCACGAGGGTTCCTGGAATAAGTATTTCCTACTTTTTTTATTAAGTCGTGTCATGTGAATCCTCTTTCAGAAACTTTCATTATAATTATGGCTAAATCAGGGGTTCCAGAAAGGTCCTGAAAAATGGATTTGGTCGAGATGATACCCTTTCGGGCGTCAGAGAAACCAAAGAATGCCTAAACCCACATAAATGAAGGCAGTCTTCCAAAATTTTGTGCAACTATATATATGTGAACTGGACATGAGTTACAGGCACTGGAGGCAAAAATCAAGTTTAAATGTTGCATCATATATCTAAAACTCAATCTGCCACATTGAATTTTGAAGATGGTTTACAAGTTATCCATGAGCTGCAGCTGTAGATTAAACATACTCCCTGAATCAATGTGTTTTGGACTTCTTCCTATGTTCTCGCACTATATGCGACATTCTTGGGTTTCATACATTAGTATGATTTATCTGAGTACAGGTGTAATGTTGTAATTTCATATTTTATGGTTCTTTTACTTTTTCCGCATTATAAGTTACATTTTTGGATTTATATTATTAATATGTAAAAATACTGTTGTGGTCGGACTCTATTATGGATTTTTGACCACATTCTCCATAGGGCCCTCTTATCTCTTCCTTCTCCGAGCTCGGGTTATGGAAGAAGGAGCCGAGAAGGAGGTATCAGCAACAACAGGTTTTATTACGGGATAACTCATGATATTCATATCGATCTATTATGCGCCTCTCCATCTAGCATTGAGTAGAGCTCATACAATAACTGTCCTAGTTCTACCGTATCTTTTGTTTCATTTCTTCTGGAACAACCACAAAAACGTTTTTGATTATGGATCTATTGAGGTTCTTCTTTCTAAAACAGTTTTTGCTTTTGGTTTAATTTCATGATTTTATTTAGAGTTTCCTTAATTGGAGTACTCTGTTTGGAGTTTTATGCAGTAAAGTGTTTTATCCTTGGGCATAATTTTAGTAATTAACTACTTATTCATTCTAATTATTTTATTATTTACATAAATAAACAAAGACATTTGTATGCATGTACTTATGTCAGTTTAGATTTGTATCTTCTTTAAGTTGGTCTTACATATTTAATTCCTTTTGAAATTAGAATCATAATCAACGCATCCATTCGGCGTGTCTCGGAGGACTCCCAAAGTGATGAGTTTATGTCTACTGCCAAGCAAGTCGAAACCTAGCTACTGGGCGAGCTGAAATTTATGTGGTGCAGCTTGAAATAAGTATATACATCAGACATTCCCCCTTTGGTTAAAGATCTGAAGTGAAATTTAGAATCTAATAACCACGTATGCCACTGTCTTGTTTTGTCTATACTTAAACCCTGCTGTCTTAGAGTTCTATCGTAGCATATCAAAAGACATGTATCAGACAGATAAGTGCAAACGAGTTGAATGCCGCATTAAGTATTAGAATTACAGGGGAACCTAATCAATTTTTCTATCTAAATTACGAAGATTTAATTCTTAATAATGCTGATGTGTTGTATGTTTTTCTCTTGGCCAAGTCCTTTTGGCTTTCGGAAACAGCGAAGAACCGGGAAAAGTAACACGATGCAGGAGAGGCTGTACACTAAAATCTATGTTGTGACACAACATGCGGCTGATTCCAAATTTGATCCTACACATATTGAGCAAAATTAGAGCAATTCTAGTGGGAGTTGGTATATTAGTTAATATATTTGTTCATGTGGCTTGGCAAACTCAATTCTCAATAGTGAAAGAATTGGCAAATTGGTTAAGTGGAACCTTGTATAAATATTTCCTTTAATTAGTGAGATCCGTTTTTTATATAAACAAATAATCTACTCAACTTGAGCCTCGATTGGCAAACCCCTACAAATGCCCATTAGTCAACCCAAATTTTGGGTTTGCCAATCCCACTGTGCGGGGTAATTGGCAAATTAGCCAATATACCCACCCCACCGACTTTGCTCTTACTGCAACAAAAAAATTCTGATAACTAGACCAGGTGACAGATTATGTCACAGGTGTAGCGTTAATTTAGTTTGGTAAATGACTAGGGTGTATTATTAATTTAGTTGGTTAACTGTCGGAGGTGTATGGTTAAATTAGTTGGGTACATATTAGAGCTGAAGAAGAAAAGAATAAGTGGTCGAAAATACATTTGTTTGGACTCACATCAGACCGCATAAAAACAATACAAAGTTAAACATATGAAGCCAAGTCAATATAACTGATGTGTTTAAGTTTAAAAGGTTAACCATTTGTACAGATTTCTAAAGAGTTTTGACTAAAATGGTTGTTTTCAATACAGTTAAATCATATTCTCAATTGTTGATCTCTATTGCATAAGGCGATGTTAACATTAATTCATAAATGTATTTGATTTGAATGTTATATTCTGATGTGCTTAGTAAATAGAAAAAATCAAATAACTAAATCAGGTGGACAATTTATGTCAAAGGTATAGTTTTAATTTAGTTGTGTAAATGACCGAAATGTATTGTTAATTTAGTTGGCTAACTGTCGAAGGTGTAGGATTAAATTAGTTGGGTACATGTTAGAGCTGAAGAAAAGAAGAACGAGTGGTCGAGAACAAATAGCTTATCAAAACTCCATAAAGCTCTGTGGAGTTGTTCAAAATATTCAGCTTCAGACGGGATGGAATCAGGGACAATAAGACTAGCCATTACCTCAAATGTAAATGCTTGATCTTTTCAGCACTTTCTCTTTCTCTCCATGGAATTAGTCACTCCGGAAATGAAACTGATAGACATAATAAATAAACATATGAAACTGTAAGCTATATAGAGAAAGCGAAGGGTTTTAGAACAGCAATTAAAGAAAAATAAACTTAGTAAAGATTTGGACTTTGATTTATGACAGGATGAAGGCTGAAGCTGACAAGGTACCCAACAACCAGGAGGCCAATAATTTAAAGGAAACATGGAAGAAAAGTCTGCACCCATTGTTTTGCATGAGTTTTTAGTTGCAAGGAATATTAAGAGAGTCTTCCGGGAAAACCCAGATTTCTTCTATAATTCAAATCACTATCGTTTCCGGTCATATTATTTTATCATCGGGACGGCTCGGCATATGAAGTATTTTACGTGCAACATATTCTACGTCACTCGGAAATTTGGTAAAACTAAAATGAAAATGAGCTGAATTGTTGAACCATAAAGGTCTTATTTTTCACACATAAACCACATACATCATGTTCCATGAAAGCAAGAGTAAAATGGTTTTTCACAATCCACACAAAAGTGCTGCTGAAAACACTTGTAGTATGAGCATTCTTATGCCCCTATCAAAGCAACAAGCATTTCTTTGTAATCCCCGGAAGTATCACTTGTAGTATGAGCATTCTTGGTATGTGCTGACAAGAGGCACCAGAAGCTGGGAGGGAATAAATTGAGAAACTCATTAGTCAGATAGTTTCCAGGAACACAGCAAGGGACGACAAAGAAACTATGTTATCAGACGACAACTCTTGCAAAATTTTGGTACCTAAAAGTTGAAACACCATTTGTGGTTCATTTCACCTAAAAAAACGGAACACCATACCTTGCGGAAGCCACCAGTGATGAGAGATGCAACATCTTTGAGAGAGATTTCTTAAAGCGAGCATGGTAAGCTTGTTTCGCCAACAAGAGTGCATGGGAGGATCTGTTACAGCTATTTTCAGAATTACCTGGCTACTCGAAGTCCGCATCTTTGTAGATTCGTTCAGTAATACAGCATCATGCTCAGCAGGATCCAGTGTCCATAGTGGCACAATCCTCTTTTTCAAGAAACATATTGAGACATTGGGATTTTTCAAGTAAATATTTCATCTTAAGATCGACTAGTAACAAGTTTCGAGTTTATTTCAAGTTAGAGAGAAACTAACCTCAAAGTCGCTTGAAAGTTCTTGTTCTAGCGAGTGAAAGAGATCTTGCCCGTATGTTTCAGCATAAGCTTGTCGGATATGTTTACGCTGTTCAGCGTTCCTATGAGCCAATATGGATCAAATCCTCATTTGTTCCCCATCCTGCGAAAGAAATTTGACCAAAATGGCTCAAATTTATCCATCTTGGTAATGATATCACTTTCTCAAAGAGCAAATAACATACCAACAAAATACATCTATTCATTTGTGAAGAACCCTGAACCCAAAAAAGACGCAAAGATCCGTGAACACTGGAACATTAAGGATGTCTGAAGCTCCATAACTACGAACTAGGGAATGAAAAGGACACAACAGACCCCAACCAGTCGATTCAATCTTAAGTTAAATCTACAAACAGTAGCAGAACAATTACATCCAATTTGGATTCTCTTTAAACAAAAAAAAAATGAAGAAAAAAGTTCGAAAAACTGAAATTGGCCTTTACTTTACTATATCAATACAACCTATTCTTCACATATCCTACTCATGAGTCTGTTAAGTAACTTAACAGATAAACCTTACCTCCAGTTATCGAAAAGGAACGGAAAGTCAAATCTAACAAAGACGATATTCTCAATGACCCAATCTATCAAACAGTTGAGGGGTCAGGTCCAATTGGTTAAGCATTGAGACTTTCTACTCCTAAAGGTACTTTGCAATTTCCAAAACCACAATTCATAAAAACACAAAACACTAATTTCAAAACCAAGAAAATTCAAACAAAGAAATTGAATCAAAGAGATCATTCAGAATTCTAATCAAAGAAATAAAGAACAATTCATAATCCGATCTAAGCACAGTACAGGCATATGATCTGGTTAGCCATTTAACATCAAAATTATAGATCCTGACAAAGATAAAGCATAGAGATTAATCTGATCTAGGAGGATTGTACCCTGTGTGTCAATGAATGCTTTAACAATGTTAATTTGGACCAATTACACTAGACTTCATAAACATGATCTAGGGTCTCTTTTTTACAGTCTACAATGCTAAGTTTGTCTAGAATGTGACAAAGAAATGAAATGTGACAAAGAAACTCACTCATCAACTCATTTCTCTATTTTTCTCCACCTTCTTTTCTGTATTAACAGAACACGGAAGAAGGTGATGATTTTACACATCTAAGTTCTATTAAGGGTATAGTTTACTGGTCTGATAAACGGGTATAACTTGGTTAAAATTAACCTGACCGAGGAGAAATTTCATCACCGATTTGTGTCAGCGAGTTAAATCTGACCGTTTTTATCACTTGTTAATAAAAGTGACTGACTCGTCCATTTTTAAAGAAAGAGTGGATTTTTATGCACTTTTGACTTTTCTCTTTATTTAGTAACTGCATTCAGCAAAGTTACCCAAAACCCCTGTGATAATGGGTCGTTTGCCATTTTGTGACCAACTGACTTATCTAGTATGACTCTGTATCCTCTGCTACATTAAAATTTGACTTATTATTAAAAAATTATTAAATAGCAAAATTTTATTTTTTCCCTAGCTATAAAAATAAAAAAATGATCAAATTCAGGCCTAGTCAGAAACCGAATCACATCTTAAATTACATATAAAAAACAAGATGTAAATTTCTAATCTATTATGTAAGTGTGAATGGTTATGGGTAAATGTTGTGGCTTAGAGAACAGATCTTATTATACTCCTTCACCATGACAAAGCACCTTCTGTTTTTAATGTTTTTAACTTTAAGTAAAAACTCTTAATTTGTTTTCATCTTTTTTATTTGGTTAAGAGGTCAATTTCATAAACCGATCATCGTATTTAAACAAAACTTCATTAGTAATAAAAGAGATACATCTGAGAAATTTTAATTACATAAACACCAAAACATTGTTTCTATGTGTAGTGGTAAAATACCCAGGTATACGTGTAAACATCAAAGGGAAGGGATCATGATATTATCATAAGAGCGAAGCACCGAAGAAGGTCATCTGGTCCAACACAATAGACGAGATATCTACCACACCAACTCAGGACCACGACACAAGGAAAGTAAAAGAAGAGATCAACGATCAAGTTTGAAAGAGGGGAGAGAGCATTAATTGCATCTACAGAGCACGCGTGATGTGATCAGAAGCATTAAATGCTCATGACAAGGATCGGGGATAACCACCTCCTCGGACCTAGGACAGAGAAGAACCAAGAGCATAAGGAGACACATCCCCGTGGACATATGTAATCATACTGAACCACGTATATCTCTTGTGTAATGCTATTATGTTCTTAGTTTACTTATTTATTTACCTTTTCATGAATGTGTGGCCATATGTTGGTAGTTAGATTCTATACAACTACATTTTGGCGCTAGAAACAGGGATGCTAGCATCTTGTTGAGTACCTTTGAGGATGTTACTTCACAAAACAACGAGATCTATAAGTTCCAAAGTGCCTTTGACCTTTGTTGAATCTAAAAGATCCCTGTTGAAGGTTAGGTGTGCTATTACTAAGACATTAGTTAACCTCTTAGATCTATAAGCTCCAAGGCGTCTATGATATTTTTTTGAGGCTAAGGTGGATCTAAGTAGTTCAAAGCTTAATAAGGCTGTGAATCCAGAAAACATCAGAAATTTTGTTTCTTATGCTATTTGGAAAAGATACTTTGTTAATAAAAGGGGATTTCTTCTCAAAGAGAGATGGTACTGAAAAACTTACACCCAAGCTACTAGTTTCATAAAAAGGAGTTTTAAAAGCATCAATGAAACGCTTCTTCTTTCTAAAGGTTTTATGACGTTTTAGTTATTTTCTTTCAAAACCCTAAAAGATTTTGTTATTATGCTTGGTTGTGGAATGGTCGAAACCCTGATAACAAGGGGTTCAGGAAACCATGTCCTAGAAAGAAAAACGAGGCACGTTTGAATCCAGAGTCATTCAAATCGTCTGAGTTTAGTCTTTGAAGCAGGTATCTAAACTTCTAAAACTCTTCATAAAGCTAAGTTTGTAAGAAGAAAAGTTAAGATCACAAAAGAGTAATTAGGAAATAAGATTAATCTTCGTCTTACTCAAATCACATTAAAAGAACCTTTCCGGTAACCGGACCCGGAAAGATGACCAATTTTCACATGGCCAGTATCATAGAAGAACAGACTTGCACTAAAAGTTAATTGTAACAAACCTAGTATTTGGCTATGACACTCTTTTCCAAAAAATCTCCTGGACCACAAAAAACCTTTTTCAAAGGCGTAGAACTCTGACACAAAACAGAAACCACCTATATGCGCACACCGACACTTTAATTATAAACTTTCGGATATAGGGATTAGCACTAGACAAGAAAAATCTTTAAAATATGCTTTATTTCCTTAAATAGGTTTTAGTGATGTTGTGTTTTTCTCTTTTGTACGTAGGTCATCATCTTGAGAAGACACAAATTGATGGCTAGTTAACCGGCTCCGATGCGATATTTGAGAAGCCGAAAAGCAGCAGGAGCGAGTCTACGGGAGGGACTCACTACTTCAGGGTAAGAAAGTAACCCCAACCCGAGGAAGATCTTGAGGAGAGGAGCACGATCCAAAATTCCCCAGTCAACGAAGAGATCAACCCGCCTCTAGAGGATAATAGACTCATCGTGGAGAGTGGAAGGAACCTAGAACAAAGGGATCTCCCACCTGATGGTTTTTCCACGTATGACAGTAAGGAGGAACATGCGAGAAGAAGAGCTCATAAAGAAGAACATAAGTTGATGGTAGAAGAAGTTTGAAGAGAAGAAGCAGACAGAGACGTGGAACGACAGTGGCAGGTCAGGCTAGGAAAAAAACAACTAGTCAAAGGAAACGATGTACCAAGGAAGGACAAATTATCTAGTTACGAGAGTACTGATGCGACTCTGGTAAGGATACTAGCAAACTAGCAAAAATAGGAGTAGATGGTGAGAGCCCTAGATCAAAGGAATCTACTATTAGAACAAGAAAATAACCTACTCAGAAACAAAGGAGTGAGGCGTGAAAGAGCACCGAGAGAATACTATATGGAGGAATCGAGCGATAGTACTCATTCAACAGCAAGTAGTACAATCAGAACAACTCTTAGTCGGAGCGTAACACCCGAGCAAGCTTCCCCTAGAGGACTTATCCCAGATCAAGAAGCGCAACTCAGAAGATATTACAGAGTCAACGAAGGATCTACTTCCGAAGAAGAGCCCATTCGAGAGAATTGACGGGTTGGCCAGAGTATGGTAGATAAAGTCAAGAACCTGGAGGCACTGATCAAGAAGATGGTAAGCAAGGGAGATGACAATAAGTTGGTCGAAGTGATGACGGAAGTGGAGAAAACACCATTTACCAGAAGGCTAGTGGAGGTTGATTTTTCCCTGAAGTGTACCCTTCCGTTTTTTCCATCACGATTCGACGGTACAAAAGATATAGTAGAACAAATCAAAATATAAGGGATGACCCTATTGCAATGAAAGATAAAGGACATAGTGATGTACTAGTTCTTGCCAGCGAGTCTAGAGGGAAAGGCTAGGACATAGTTATATTTGCTATCAGAAGTATTGATTGGGAGTTACAAGGAGCTGACAAATATCTTTTTGGAAACGTATCTGCACAATAGTAGCGCCCATCCTCGGGTGAAAAATTTATTTACCCTAGATAGAGGATTCAAGGAGTCCCTTCGATCCCTGACCGATAAATGGAGAAAATTGTGTACAAATATCGGGAAAGTCCCAGTTGATCAACAAATCTTCGGGTTCGAGAATGCTCTGGGAAAGAAAGACTCGATCTATGTAGCCATATATAAAGGGAAACCACAGAATCTAAAGGATATAAGGAAATTGCAAGAACATTACATCATCAAGACCATGGCAGTAGCTGAGAAGAACTACACTAAAATTGAACAACTAATCCTGGCCTTGGTCTATGCAACACAAAAATTGAGGACCTACTTCCAAGCTCATAAGATTCGGGTCTTAACCAAATTTATTATAGAATCTTTTTTGGAGAACTCTTCAAGGTCAGGGCAAATATCGAAGTGGGGAGCCCAAATCTAACAATTTGATATCTTCTAAAAGAGGAGGGCGGTAATCAAGTCTCAAGCCATAGATTAATTTTTAACTGACTTTCCCCTAGAAGAAGAAGATGAAGAAATATAAGATATTTGTGGGATGGAAGAGGACGACTCAACAAGTCTTCTTGAGAGCTTCCACCCTCGAAGATGGGAAGTATTCACAGGTGACTCATCCAACGATAATGGATCAAGGCTAGGAATAATATTTACAACACAAGGGAAGCAAAGATAGTCCACTCCTTCAGACCCAACTTCAAGGTCAGTAACAACGTTACCGAGTACTAAGCAGTGATCCATGCTCTGCGGCTAATCATAGAGTTGGGATTAACAGAAGTAAGGCTTACTAGCGACTCTCAGTTGGTGGTGAGGAAGATGAGGATATATTATCATACTCTATATATTTTCCTACAAAATTATTTGAAATTAGCTCAACATTACATAAGTCAAATTCCCAACATCAAATTCAGGCATATATGTAGAAAGAACAATAAGTATGCAGATGCATTGGCCTACTTTTCCTTCATGCTGAAATATCCGACAATAGAAGAAATACGAGTCTGGAGAGTCCTCACCTCTTTAGTATCCAATGAAAAATATAGAAGGGAATCACTAATGGTAATCGGATCGGGTCCATACGAATCTGATGATTGAAGGGGACCTATTTATCGTTACCTCGATTCGGTAAAGCTACATGCGAGCATCACTCAAGCACATAAGATCAAGAGTAGGGAAGCCAATTATCATCTCAGAGACGAAGTCTTGTAAAGACAGTCCTTCTTGGAACCATTGTTCGAATGCCTAAGAAAAGAGCAAGGACACCATATTCTGGTCGAATTACATTATGGGGATACAGGCAGTCACAACTCGGGAAGAAGCTTATCCCAAATAACGAAGACCATGTGTTACTTATGGCTCTATATGCACGAAGATGTAAAACATATGTCGAAGGTAAGCAAAGAATTCCAGAGGTTCGGGAAGAAGATCCATGCACTATCTAAGTTTTTGAATTCAATGTTTAGCCCTTAGACTTTTGCGAAGTGGGAAGTGGATATCGTGGGACCACTCCACAAAGGAGTGCTACAACGAAAGTATCTTATCGTAGCCACAAAATATTTCACTAAATGGGGGGAGGAAGCTGCTCTGAATCACATTCGAGATAAAAATGTCTTCAAATGCTTGTTCGAAAATATCATATGTCGATTCGAAATACCAGCCGTAATTGTATCGGATAATGGGAAACAACTTCAAGGGACCCACATCGACTTGTTGTTCAACACCTATCAAATTAAAAAGAGCAAATATACAGCCATATACCCTTATAGAAATGGTCAGGAAGAAATAACAAACAAGATTATAGTTCATAACTTGAAGAAAAAATTAGATGGTCATTATAGGGATTGGTGTGAACAATTGCATAATGTTCTATGAGCCTAAAAAACTACAAAAAGACAAGATATTGGTCTATCATCTTTCATGCTCACCTATGGAACATAAGCAATCTTGCCAAAAAAAAGTGATAATCCCCACGATAAAATCGGAGGCAGTTTTAGGGTGAAAACAAATGTACTGCAAAATGGTACTTTTAAGTAGGTTTGATAGATCAAGATCGAACAGGACGAGCCTAAACCAAGAAATTGTCGTTCACGTCCTGCTTCGGTTACAAAGATGGAAATGATTAGGGTAGGTCTTAGGGGAGGGAAGCAAAGAAGGTTGAGAAATATCAGTAGTGTGTGCAGAAGAATGGATTCTCCTTAGAGGAATTGCTAGTTCTGTAAGTTTTGGTTTCTTTAGACTAATTGTGTTATTTTGTCTTGTTTCGAATAAATAAGAATCATCTATTTATAGTTTGAAGAGGACACACTGATTCTCGTAAGTCATGGAAGTTAGGGAGAGGTGGAGAAATGATGATTGTGGAGATTGTGGTGGGGCGGTTCCCAAAAAATGGGGAAGACCAATCTGACCACTACTCCTCATCCTCTCAACTGCTATGTAACCGCTCACTCTTGTTACCTTCTTGTTCGTAGGGGTGGTTTCACCACCCACGATGCCATAGAACCGCCATACCAATACCCCAATGAGAATCCCCCCATGTTGTACTTGATATCTCGTGGAAATAGTGGATTATAATCCACTACGGTTTTGATTAAGTCAAGTCAAGTAAAAAGTCATGCTAAGTCAGTGAGACAAGTTATGTGACTCACTATATTGATAGTCAGACTGATCAGTGTCGAATCTGGAAAATTCAGTGGCCATGTATTTCTTTGAAAGTAACATGGCCTATTTGATGACTACGTATTATCTCAAAAGTGACTTATCGTAAGTCTGAGAGGCCTTTGAGGCCAAATGTTGTAGAGGGCTCCTTGAGAAAGGAGAACTGTTGGAATACTTATAAGACTTAATGTATGATCTATATTGAGAAGAAAAGCGTATTTCTTAGGAAAGTAGCTAGAAAAACTATCACTATCTACTTAGCGCAAAATAAGAATGTTTTAGCTCTTTTAATATAAAAGGATAATGTGCTAACACCCCAGCAGTAAGACCAATATGTACAACTTCTAGTAAATATTAATTGTACATAGGCCAGGAAGCCATTGTCAAGAAGGTTTGAGGTTAGCACTTCAATTGGATAGAATTAGTTAGCATTAAAGGCAATGCGCTTGTGACTACATTGCTTAGTATGACTAGAGAGACGCACTAGGCATAACTTGGGATGCAGAGGAGCTAAGTGACGCATTGGCTGGATACGAACTAGTTTTGGTGATGAGGAGCTGGGACGCATAGGAGCTAGGGCATCACGGAGCTAAGGCAAGGGCGTTACACGATAAGGGCGTCATGGAGCCAAAGAAAGGGCGTCACGGAACAAGGGCGTCACAAAGCCAAGTCAAGGGCGTCATGGAGAAAGGGCGTCACGGAGCCATCCAAGGACGCGGCTTTGTGGCGCATAGGCCATGTGACGCGTTTGGCCACTAGGGTTAGCGCATTTGGCGCTTAGGGTTAGAACTTTGATGCTAGGGTTTAGGTGCCCAGGTGGAAATACGTTGGATAAGGCCTTATTAGGCTAAAATGTGCTAGCTAAGACCATTTTTGGTTAGTTAGCACTTCTCAGGCGCTAGAGTTTAACACCAGGAAAGTTAACGCTTTTAGCGTTAATATGGCTAACTGGTGCCAATACGGTGTTAATCCAAATAGCTAGTGCTATCTAGGCATTAATATAAGAAAAGGCTAGGGTTAGCCTAGTTCAGAGGTTCAATGCATCTTTATGGCATTGCTTCTTAGTTGTGGCGCATCCGAGAGGAGTGGCGCATAATTTATGGCTTATATTTAAGCAAAGTACTAAAGTAGCATATTTGTGCTCAGAAGAGCAGTTTGAGGAGCATTCTTTATGACTGAAGCGTTGAGATATAATGTATTTCAGGGTTTTAGAATTATCTATTCCTGAGTTTAATGGATGTTATCAGAACATCGATGTACATTCGAGACAAGTTCAAGGAATTCAGCCAAGGAATTTATACGACTTGAGACT
Source organism: Papaver californicum (assembly GCA_023531435.1). Lineage (NCBI taxonomy): Eukaryota > Viridiplantae > Streptophyta > Magnoliopsida > Ranunculales > Papaveraceae > Papaver > Papaver californicum. The sequence goes on along the minus strand of JAJJMC010021281.1, from coordinate 1,776,015 downwards.
AGTTCGATATGGCATGAATATTATGAGTATTGAAGATGCTACAATGCCAATTTATAATGTTTAAAGAAATTTTGTATTCTTGATTCGCTTGCGGAATATAAATAGAGACACAATATTCTTTATTAAGCATATGCGCATAAATATGCATACATATGTTCTTGTTGCTTAAAAGAGGTAATTTTATTATTCTAACCCTTGTCAAAAACTCATATCTACATTAAGTACCCTTCTTAGTGAGGAACAGTAATGTTGCTCAATAAGTACTAGATGGTGACAATATGCTTTCAATAAATATCTATGTATAATTTAGATTTTAAGAGTAAAGGAAGGTAACTTAGCTTCTGGGATATCGAGATTTCACCCCTTAGCATGAAATTCGGTTGCATATTGTAAGCGACCTTGTCTCTGCTTGAAATACTGATTTTCCAAGGGTGGGAAAATCCAAAGTCGGTGCGACCAAGAAAAAGGCAACCTTGTGCCACTTTTTTGTTTCCTAACTAGGCAAGGATTCTTCAAGTTGGCACCTATATATATGCTTCCTTTACGTGACTTCCTCTTCTAGTTATGTTTGTTGGCAGTAGATGGTGTTGGTGATAGTGATTGACAAGCATCACCGGATAGGAACAAGGTAAGCACGTCCCATTCTTCTCTTATTGTTTTTCGAATCACTAACTTAGGTAAGCTGGGTTTTTTTGATAGTAATATCAATATCCAATAAAACTAGGTTTTCCAAATTTTTCTCACATATCATATGCATATATATCTTGATACTACTGAGAATATTATTCCATCAAAACCCTAGTTTTATTATTGTTCTTCTGGAGCGAAGTAATTTTCCTTTCGGCAGCAGCAACAAGAATACCAGTAAATTTAATTTTTTGATTAATAGACTTCAGACCTTTTGATAAATCTTCTTTTCTTTCTTGCTGAAGTATCTCTCATGTTATTTTATACTTCCGGCAAATCATGGTAATTCTTGATCGAAACCATAGCTCTAATCCTTCAAGTAAGAAACCAGGTTGCAGAGGAAAAAGGATGAAGGTAGATTTTCCTCAAGAAGTACATTAAAAAATCATCCATTCTTTGAATAAAGTCGCAAAACTTGTTCGAGGTATACCTCTCGAACGTCTGAAGAAAACTCGTCAATATGCTCTGGATCTCTGTTTTACCATTAATGCTGAAGAAGAAAGACGAATTGAAGAAGAAGAGGGTTGACGATGAGAAACTCATAGCTCTTATGGAGAAGCAACGTCTTTAAGCAATTGCAAGAAGGGAGAAAACTGAACAAAGGGACCGAGGCGTTCGTCCTTACGTTGTGGCTCCCGATTCTGATGCAGATGAGTATCCTTCTGAGGAGGATCATAAATTTAATATAGAATATAAGTTTGCGTCTGAATCTTTCTCTGAGACAGAGGTTGATCGTGAATCTGAGCATGTTGATGCTTGGTATGACATGCAGGCGGGTCCTTCCGACCCTGATGAGGAGACCGAAGAGGATTCATAGGAGGACCCTGACGGGATTCCAAAAGATGACTATGAAGTAGAAGACCTTGAAGAGGATTCCAAAGAGGAAGAAAGAGATTCTGAGGAATACCGAGAAGAACCTTATTCTGATGAAGAGGGTGACGACGATCATGACTCTCACTCGGACTCTGAGTTTTCTGATTAAATCTCTCTTTTTAGCTTTCTTTCCTTCTTCTCGTAGAGGTCTTCCTTGAGTCAAACATTTCGTGTATGGCCGTTATGATGGAACCATATTATTATTTTAGGACTTCTAGTAAGTTTGCATCAATGTCTTCTCATCTTGAAATTAAAGAATGAACAACTTTATTTAGAAAATGTCATCAATTTTCGTCATAAAATTTTTAGAAGTATAGTGATTAGGAAAAATGTCATAAAATCTTCATATGACCTCCTTTTTGGATAATTGACCCATCTATCCTTATTAGAAAACAATTTCCTGCTACCTTTTCAAGAGAAATACAGGTTTTGAGCTTCTTTTGGGCGTCAAAACGACTGAACAGTAGAGCTCAGGAAGTATCCAGGAAAATCCTGACAGTTTTCAGACTTGTCTCCAATAACCGTTCTTCCCAGAACTCTTATATCACTTGTCAAATTGATACACCCTTTTTACAGTTTGTAGTAGACTTAAGTACAAAACTTTTGATATAAGAAACATGCCCAGATTCATCACCAATTGTTGTCAGCTTCAGAGTTTCCGAGAGACAGTGAGAATTGCTTTCGGGTCATAAAACGTCTTGTGATTGTTCTAACTCATATAATCCATTGAATAACACTTTGTAATGAATGTATACGATGTTATGAGTATGTATGGCGAGTTTTATGGTTCATGCTCAAGAATTTTGTTTGAGATGTTCTGACTTAATTTGTCCATATCCTCTCTACTTTTAGGGGGAGAATGATCAAATTCAGAGAGTCGAGCTCGCTAGTGAGGGAACAAGAATTACCGTTGATCCTGGTGTAGATAATGCCCTCTCCTATTCCAAAAATCATGAGAGGACTCTTGTTTGCATGCTAGTTGAGGGTAGTCCTTCCATTGAGTATCCTGACATGGGCGTTAACGTTTACTCTGGCTCCAGCAGGACTCTTCCTGGGTACTTGTGTGCTGAGGGGACTCACCATTTCATCCACCTACGAACGCTTCTTTATAGAAAATTCCAGGATCATGATGATTGGATGTCCTTGGCATAGACACTGATTCTTTTCTTCTGATAAAAACCTTTGCATATGCGTAGGTCCCTATCTTTATGAGATTTTATGAAAGTTCAGGAGATGACTCAAGGATGGGTTTGATATGTGAGGTGAAAATATATTTCTGAGGGGATTGAGTTATTTTTCAAAGATTTTCCTGAATTAAAACCTCTATGCATTTCGAAAATGACTTTTTTTTATATGGGAGTAAGTTCTGACTGATCCATAAAGATTTTCTTTAAAAAAACCATGATAATTCTACTTGATTAATGAAATTGAAATCCTAAGTATGCCCACAGTGATACTCGTAGGCATTTTGGAGGAATATCAAATACCACAAGAAGGAAATCAGGGAAATAAGGATCATGATAAAATGTTTAGTTGAAAGCCTTGAGCCACTTGCCGTGAATAGCTGCTGCAACAGGTTTACCTTCTGTGGTGATCAGTTTGTAGTAGCCATAAATGGTAGCTCGTGAGATTTTATATGGTCCTTCCCAGGAGGAGTGATAACGCCTTGATGCCTTGAGGACCAGGTCTCCTACCCGGAAAATATTTGGCTTGATCGCTTTGGCTCTGTAAATCCTATGTTCATACGGCTGCACCTCTTCCGTAATGTCTCTCGGATCATATACGAAGGAAAATATCTTCAAGAGCTCTGGTGGCTCATAAAATACGGGAGTGATCTCTTCCCATCTGTTGAAGTATTAAGATGGAGTGGCTATCCATTCATAACGATATGATAAGGTACAATTATTGTTTCTATCAAGGTCTAGTCCCAAGTCTGTTGGCATATGAGGATGATCCAATGATAAGGAAGAAAATTAAGTGAGAGCTACCTGAGTATGAAATCTGTTGATATAAGCTGACACACTCTCAGTTGGTACTTGACTCCCCTCCGTGGATTTGAGCAATTGGTATTCCTCCAGGTACAGAGGCAAGTTCTTGATAAAACTTGGCTTGACCCCATACAGGGGGCGCTTAACTCGAGGCGGTACTTCTGACCGAGCTCTTATGATAGTTGTTGATTAATTGAGCCATGAACGTCCCAGGATCATGTCGTAATTAAGATTTCCTTTAATGATGTGAAACTTGGTACTTGTTTGAGTATCTCTGGCCGCTACTATGAGCGTGATGTTCCTGTAAACATTTTTATCATTCTTTCGGGATCTCTGATCGTTTTCGGTGAGCGTGTTGCTTCATTTTGCGTTACTCCCGCTGCTTTCGGAGTCGTGACACTAATAATGTTAATATCCATGCCTCAGTCGATTAGTACCCTTTCGAACATAACATTTCTGACGCGCGGTAGTGAAAATTCCCCGGTTACACCTTTCGCCGTTCTGGTTAATCATGTCTTATGAAGGGGGATCGTCTCGAGTGAGAGCGTCTTTAATGAAGGATGGTAGACGTTCTCCAGATACGACTCGATTGAGGGCATTGAAAATATCTTCACGCTGACCCTTTGAGAAGTGGAGGAGTTCACACTTGCGCTCCATTAGTGATTGAACTGTCTGTTTGACCGGCTCTTCAGAGAGGGTGAAGATTCTAACAGGAAGTGAATTTTCATGAACCCCTCCAGTCCCCAGTCGTAATTCCCCTGATTCTATTTTCTCCTTGAAGATGCGTCTCAAACCATTACACTCACTGATGGGGTGATTGACAAATCGGTAAAAACGACAGTATCTCGGGTCGGCGATTTCTTGTGGAGTAGGTGGGCGTCGTATATGTGGAAATTTGATGATCCCTTCTTGTACCCATGCTTCCAGTAATTCAAGGACTTCTTCCATGGGAATTGGAAAATCGGGACAAGTTATACCAGGTTTTATATCCTTCTCTTGTAGTTGTTGTGGTTCTTGTTGTTGTTGTGGCACCTTAGGGGAGCCTTGGGAACGAGTAACTCGTTGGTTCGGTCCCTGGTTCACGTGTGGAGTGAAGGGAATATGCTTAGTTTGTGATTCCTGCTGGGATGAAGCTTTTATCTTAGGTCTCTCGTTACTGACAACACCGATTGATGGTTGAACATTGTATTGTTTGTTGATTAACCGTCAATTCCTACGGGTATCTCCACGAATCTCTTCTAGTGCTGGTCTAGTTCTCTCCAGGAGGGTGGGAGTAGTTGTGGCAGATCATTTTGCGGCTTCATGTAACTCAGAAAAAGTCTGAAAATATAAATTAGAGAAGAGCACAGTAAACATGGATCATACCATTAATGCAGAGCTCCACCAGTTGATATTCCATCATATTCGGATCATGACAATCCAGAGCTTGGAATCTGAATCTTTTCACATATTCATTCTGGTGCTCATTATTCCTCCGAAACATTCTTCCCAGGTCTGATAGGGTGATCTTCTCGGAGACGAAGAAATACTTCCTATAGAAGGCGTTAACCATGTCTTCCTAATCAGGGATGCTATTATGAGCAATATTTTTATACCACATGTAGGCTCTTCTAGTGAGGGAATTTGAAAACTCTTTGAGACGTAGTACATAATTGTATTTGTGTCCCCCGAGGGATTTGAGAAATCGAGATACATGCTCACGAGCATTTCCAGTTTTGTTGTACAGTGAGAAAGTAGGAGAAGAGTAACCTTCCGGTAGAGGGATCCTCTGGATTTCAGGAGGGTAAGGAGTTTGGTGTTGATGGGCTGAGGACGAGTCCTCCTTGCCATGATTTCGTAGGAGTCACTCCAGATCTTCACGGGTGACAAAATTGGATTGCTGGTTCCTCTGTGGTGGTCGATCAGAAATGATGTGGACTCCTTTGTCATTTCGAGACCCAGGTGTATCAGCATCAGCGCTCGCTGCAAAGTTGGTTCTGGTATGATCTGTTAGGCAATGACGTTATTTCGGGGAGAGTTGCTCTGTTAGGGTCTTAAGACAAGCGAGTACCTCCATATGAGTAGTATCCATGTCCATCTGGGTTCTGGAAAAGACTTCTTATCTTTTCATCATATCGGTTATGTTGATCGGAGTTTGAGTATTCTTGGTGTCTTCAGCGGTTTTGTCACCGAGAGGAGGTGTAGTAGTAGAATATGTACATGGAGGTTCAGTATCAATATGGGTGTTTTCAGAATCACCACTACCAGTACTCCCTGAACAAACAATAGGAGTTGAAACTACTCCAGACCTAAGATCCACCATTTTGAATAACTGGAAAATTGGCTTTTATAATCGAGAAGTTGATCTCTTGCTGTGGTCGCCAATTTTTTTAGGGTGAAAACAAATGTACTGCAAAAGGGTACTTTTAAGTAGGTTCGAGAGATCAAGCTCGAACAGGACGATCCTAAACAAAGAAATGGTCATTCACGTCCTGTTTCGATTATAAAGATGGAAAGGATTAGAGTAGGTCTCAAGGGATGGAAGCAAAGAAGGTTGAGAAATATCAGTACTGTGTGCAGAAGAATGGATTCTCCTCAGAGGAATCACTAATTATGTAAGTTTTGGTTTCTTTAGACTAATTGTATTGTTCTGTGTTGTTTCGAATAAATGAGAATCATCTATTTATAGTTTGAAGAGGATACACTAATTTTTCGTAAGTCATTGAAGTTAGTAGAGGTGGAGAAGTGATGATTGTGGAGATTGTGGTAGGGCGGTTTCTAAAAAATTGGGAAGACCTGTCTGACCACTACTCCTCATCCTCCTAACTGCTCTGTAACCGTCGCGTCCTTGTTACCTTCTTGTTCGTGGGGGTGGTGTCACCACCCACGATGTCGTAAACCTCCACACCAATACCCCAATGAGAATCCCCCCATGTTGTACTTGATATCTCGTGGAAATAATGGAGTTATAAGCCACTATGGTTTTGATTAAGTCAAGTCAAGTCAAATGACCTGCTAAGTCAGTGAGACCAGTTGTGTGACTCACTAGATTGATAATCAGAGTGATCAGTATTGAATCTGGGAAGTTTAATGGAAATGTATTTCTTTGAAAGTAACATGGCATATTTGATGGCTAAGTATTATCTCAAAAGCTACTTATCGTAAGTATGAGAAGCCTTTGATGCCAAATGTTGTAGAGGGATCCTTGAGCAAGGATACCTGCTGGAATTCGTATAAGACTCAATGTATGATCTATATTGAGAAGAAAAGTGTATTTCTGAGGAAAGTAGCTAGCAAAACTAGCACTAGCTACTTAGCACAAATAATAATGCTTTAGCTCTTTTAATATAAAAAGATGATGTGATAACACCTCAAGAGTGAGACCAATATGCACAACTTCTAGTAAATATTAATTGTACTAAGTCCAGAAGCCAGTGTCAAGAAGGTTTGAGGTTAACACATCAATTGGATATAATTAGTTAGCATTAAAGGTAATGCGCTTGTGACTAAATTGCTTAGTATGACTAGAGAGATATGTTAGGCATAACTTGGGACGCAGAGGAGCTAAGTTACTCACTGGATGGAGAAACATTAGTTTTGGTGCTGAGGAGCTGGGACGTATATGAGCTAGGGCGTCACAGATCCAAGGCAAGAGCCTCACAAGGCAAGGGTATCACAGATCCAAGGCAAGGGTGTCACGAAGCCAAGGAAAGGGCATCACAGAGCCAATGCGAGGGCGTCGCGGAGCAAGGGCGTCACGGAGCCATCCAAGAACGCGGCTTTGGGGCGCATATGCCTTATGACGCGTTTTTCCATAGGGTTAGCGCATTTGGCTCTTAGGGTTAGCACTTTGGTGCTAGGGTTTAGGTGCCAAGGTGGCAACACGTTGGCTAAGGCCTTATTATGATAAAATTTTCTATCTAAGACCATTTTTGTTTGCTAATACCATTTTTTGTTAGTCAGCATTTCTTAGGCGCTAGAGTTTGGCACTAGGAAAGTTAACGCTTTTAGCGTTAATGTGGCTAATTGGTGCCAATGCGGTGCTAAGCCAAATAGCTAGTGCTATCTTGGAGTTAATATGAGAAAAGGCTAGGGTTAGCCTAGTTCAGAGATTCAATACATCTTTATGGTATTGCTTCTTAGTTTGGCGCATCCGAGAGGATTGGCGCATAATTTATGGCTTATATTTAAGCTAAGTGCCAAAGTAGCCTATTTGTGCTCAAAAGAGCAGTTTGAGGAGTATTCATTGCGAACGAAGCATTGAACTATAATGTATTTCAGGGTTTAAGCATTATCTATTCCTGAGTTTAATGGATGTTATCAGAACATCGATGCGCACTCGAGGCAAGTTCAAGGAATTCAGCCGAGGAATTTATGCGACTTGAGACTAGTTCGATATGGCATGAATATTATGAGTATTGAGGAGGCTAAAAAGCCAATTTATAATGTTTAAAGAAAGTTTGTGTTCTTGATTCGCTTGCAGAATATAATTAAAGACACAATATTCTTTATCAAGCATATGCGCATAAATACGCATATATATGTTCTTGTTGCTTCCCAGAGGGTAATTTTACGATTCTAACCCTTGTGAAAAACTCACCATTTACTGAGGCATAGATGAAAAATCTCACATTGGACATCAAACTTGCCAAGATGGATGATCTGGAAGAGACACGAGAGATCGCACTGCAAAGTATGGAAATTACCAGAAGCGACTGTGGAGAGAATATGACAAGAAGGTTCGACGCATAGAATTCCATCTAGGGAAGTTGGTGCTAAGAGAAATCCCATAATATAAAAGGGAGAAAGAAGGAGAACAACTAGCGCCTAGATGGGGAGGTTCATACACAATATTTTCCAAAGTAGGAGAGGGTGCCTGTTTATACCTAAAATTTGCTCCTAGGCAAAAAAATATATTGTTGAAGTACTTTTGCAGGTTCGAGGATCAAAATCGTACAAAACAAATCCAAACAAGTAGAATGTATGTATTTGTTCTGCTTCGGTTACAAAGAGAGGAAATGGGTTGATCTTAGTGGAGGGAAGCAAAGGAATTTGAAGGAATTGTGTGTGTAGAATTGTGTGTTGTGGTGGAAAAATAGTTTAGCTTGAGAATGATTTTCTATCTTTTCTCCATCTGTGGCTTATTTCTTGTTGTTGTTTTGTTGTTTTTAAAATTGGCTAAGAAGCCTATTTATAATGTTTGGCACCACACACTTTCCTTGTAAAGTAGTGATAGTTGTAAGGTGATGGATAAGTTGTGGTTATGGGAATAACCGTCCACTTTGTCTCTGGGAAGTTTCTGAAACTGCTAGATCATGAATCCAGTATCTCTTCAACCACTCCAACTTACCATTGACCTTGTAACTTTCTTGTCATGGGGTAGTGCTATACCCACTTTGCTGTAAACCACCAGACAAAACCCCATGTTTTATCCCCCCATTGTAATATAATTTGCTACATGGAGCTTGTGTGCTGCATGGGGCATTCGCGCTGCACGTAGCTTGGCGTGTACGAAGCTTAGTTGTTGCACGGAGAGCTGCACGGAGCGAAGCGTTGTACGCTAGCGTGGAGCGCTGCACAGAGCTTGGCGCGTACAAAGCTTTGGTTGTGCAGATCATTGGTGTTGCATGGAGCGTTAGGGCGTAGTGCTTGTTCTAGCGTTGTTGTGGCCCACTTCTCCTAGTGCTTCAATTAGCACTTCTCCGTGGTTTTCTGGCTTTCGTAGGTTTGTAGATTTGGTAGCTTTGTAACTTTTATTGACTTAATTGTGTTGGTTGACTTTGTCTCTTTTATTATTTTGACACATTTGTGTTGGAGACATGGCTAGGGATTATTAAAGCCTGTACTTGTTATTGTCAGGGCTATAGCCTGTATGCTATTATTTATTGACATTGACTAATGCCATGACCGTGTTTATGGTCTAGATTTTCTCAGTCTTGTGAGATTTAGTTGTTGGCATTTTATGCCTAATTTTGTGCAGTGCATACAAAATACCTCCAAGAGATTCAGCCGTGGAAGTTTGCAATCTTGAAATTATGCTCGATATGACTCTGCAATTAGATGGTATGCATATAATTAGCATTACTATTCAGATATGGTGTATCCTTTATTCTGAATGTTCGTTATTTTGTATAATCGGTATGCTCTGTTTTATACGAGTAATCTTTACGGGTGCATATTAAAAAACGAGTATCTAATTGAGTATAACTCTTAAATTTTACGGGTACACATAAAGGAGCTACAGGGTTTTTGCAGTCATAAAATGAATATATATTCTCAATTTTCTTGTGGAATGTAAGATAATATTTCATATTCATAATTCTGATCTCGGGCCAGAATATATATATACATTTTCATGTTTTTGCAGTTGAGCAGACATAGCATTATAATTTTCTCCTTTGTCAAAAACCCACCATCAATATTAAGTTCCCTGCTTAGCGCGGGACAGTAATGTTTTGTGGTAAGCACTAGATGATGGTACCGACACTAGAAGAGTTTCAAATAAATGTAATTCATAAAATCAGGAATGATTACTTATCTTTTCCCGTAAGGTTGTAATAGATCTGTTATGTCAACATGAGCTTGTTGAGAAGAGCTTATTTCGCTAACTCCCGTAACGCCAACGAATTTTGGCTGCAGTTACATGTGGTTCTGGACAAGGTAAGGGTGATCATTCGCGTGGGCATATCTAGTAGAGGAGTCATGATTGTGATCCTTGCTGCATTGAAGCGTGGATGAGTTGCACGAGCTGGACTTGTTTAAGCTGAACATCTGATGGGACCCATCATCTCCTCTTAACAACGGTTAGTCTTGGGTGTTGGTCATCAGTCATATTCAGATCCATTCTCCTTGGGATAAACCTTTATAAAATTCTAAATATTTGAATTTTAGGGTTTCTCAGTTCTGCTTATTTAAACGAGCATATGACTACAACCATCTTTACTTCCATTCTTCTTTAGAGCTGAGGATAGTGATACTTTGTAACTGCAACATGTATGAATGTGACTGTAGTTCGAACTAGAATAACTCCCATGTTAAACGTGATACTTGTCTTGCTAATCCAGTGAGTCTCTCTTGATTTCTGATTTCTTCATATGTGTATGATCATTATGAAGATTCGAGAAGACTGGAGTAATTGTTTTGTATTCCTATATGTTTCTCCATTTAAGAACGTACCACGATGTGTAAAGACCAGAAGTCTCAAAACAATGGTGAGCAAGTGTACTCGAAACCTCCTACTTTCCATTTTTGACCATTATTGATTGTATGATTGTAACAGGAAATTGAGATCGGGCATGTAGAAATTAAGGAGAATGAAGAACTCATACCAGTGAATGATGAAGCGAATGTCGACACTGGCTTTAAGTACTTTCCTAGCATCATGGATTCCCTTGCTAATTTGGGATTTTCCATTCATAACTACCCCAACATCGGGCTCCCCTTTACGTTGGAAATTGAGTCGTTTTCTCGGAAATATAAAGCAGTGGGAGGATTTTTTGTGCCAAAATATCATATGGATCTCTATACAAAAATATGGAAGAAGTATGGGCATATTGCTACGACTGAGTTGATTAAGAGTTATATCCCCATACATGTGACGGTTATCATAGGACTCCTCCCGGTCATTTCTGAGATGAATGGTGCGCCTCCATATAGTATTACAGAGGCAAAGATTAGGGAATGGGATGATAGGATGAATACTTGTGAGGGCCTTGGTTTTAATGTAATATGGTTGTGTTAGTATCTGGAGAGTGTCAGCGAGGCTCATGCATCAGCCTTAACAGAAGGGAAGGCTTTGAAGGAAGAATCGACCAAGATTGATGAAATGACTCGAGATCTGCAAACTCGTTCAGAGGAGTATGATGAAAGATTGGGAAAATTTCACCAACGCAGTTATCCTTTGCTCAAAGATTTATTTGAGCCATAGGAAGAACAATGGACTATTCTTGTTGTTTTCCCCTCTCTTTAGGTTTTGATTAAATTGTTTCAGATGGATGTGATAAGTTTTGAATTCGAAAGTTCAAATATATGTTTTGAAATTATTTTGAACTTATAGGTAAGGTGATGAAAAGTATTTTAGGCATAGTATGCCTTAAGAAACTTACCATTAATGACTGTTCCCACAGCTTCTCCATTCATATTAACGAGCTCGTAATATCCGCTCGACATGACCTTGGAGATTATGTATATGTTTAGAGGTTCTAACTACTAGATCCCCTACTTGAAATACTTTTGGTTGTACTACCTTGTCATATGCTCTGGTGACACTCTGTCGATAAATCTCCGCATATTTTTCCTTTTTAGCCCGTCCGGTTTCGAGTACATCTAGATCTTTTACTCGAAAATTGGGTATTTCAGATTCGCCCCAGTAAACTCCTTGCTGCTGCGATTCTTGCTGATGGGACTTTAATTTCTACTGGTAGGACTGCGTCATCTCCATATACAAAGGAATATGGTGAAGTTCCCGTAGCATTCTTCGAAGAAGTTCTGTATGCCCACAAGGTCATAGGAAGTTTCTCGTGCCATTTTCTTGGATGATCATACACGGTACAACTCAAAATTCTGATGAGATTCTTGTTGGTAGTTTCAGCTTGCCCATTTCCTTGATAGGGCGTTTTGTTCGGGTAATTGGGATCCCGTCAATTGGATTCCAAAGGAATATGCCCAATTCCCTCCAACCAAACAGCCCATCCAAAGTTGGAACCCAATTCCCTTGGATCCTTTCAGCAAAATGACTAAATTACCTCTTCAAATCAAAAGGGAAAACATCGGATCCTTTTCATTATCCTTCAACTCTCGTCTTTTTCCTTGGCAGATCTCATATGAACCTTCAACCTTGTTACCAAAAATCAATCAGGTAGAAGTCAAATCAATACTAGAAACCAGGTAGAGGTCAAATCCGTTTCAGTCGTTTTCCTTTTTCAGTTGGTTTGATGTTAGGGTTCTCATTATTTTTTTTGTTTTCTTTTGATGTAGAAGAGCGTCAGGTGAAGTTGAATTTCTTCACGATTTCTCGTTTCAAACCTTACCAGGTAAAGTTTTAGTTTTATAAACTATATTTTCGAGTTTATTTTTTCAATTTCTTTGTTGTTAGGGTTTTAATTATGTTTTTATTACTTTTTTGATGTAGAAGACTTTCAGATTTAGTTGGATTTCTCATGATCTACAAGTATGTTTTTTTATTTTGAAGCATAGATTTATAGGTATTTGGTGTTTATTTGATTTAGTTTTAATTCATTTGATTCAGTTTCAATTTTTTAATTTTTATATGATGTGTTAGGGTTTCTGTTTAGATGGTAAATTCTTGATGTTGGGTATTTGTTTGCATGTGATCTGTAATTACTAATAGATATGTGAATCATATAGCTTGTATGTATTTTGTTGTTCTTTAGATGTTTTGTCTACTCTTCTAAAGTGGGTCTGGGTATTTGAGCTTACTACCGGAAGTTTGTTACGTTTTTTTATAGTTTTTAATACTTGAAATTTGTTGGTTCTGGTTGTAATTTGTATGTTTTGGTGTTTTTCTAAATATGGGTTTCTCTTGTTTGGCAGGGCTTTGAGAGGAGGACTGTGTGTTGATGAGTTTGTGGGCGCGCTGGTAAATTGTATCCGGAAAGTGGTAAGATATGAGTATAGCTTCTTTCATTTTCAGTGCTTAAATTAGTTGGGTTGAACATCTGTTTATGTTACTTTTATGCCTTTTCTTCCTTTTTTTTTGAAGCATGGTTCATAGTTGTTGTCGAACTAGATTTATTTTTCTCATGTTTAAGGAATTTATGCATCTTAAATGGTATATTATGAAATCTTTTTTGAGCATATACTGATTAGTATGTTATGAAATTTGATCATTGGATAGTTTTTTCTATCTGACACTTAAATTGTGGAACATGTTAAATCCTGACGAAATTATTTGTTTGAGACCTGTTTGTTCTGGGTTTGGTTGTTTCTTGTAGATTTCTACTATGTTTATGGAATTTCACATTTTTACTTGCTTTTCAGATGCTTATAATTCTAAGAGTAACAACAGTATAGAAGCTTATATTCTTCATTTCTCACCTTGGTTTGTAATAGACACTTGGACACATACAAATCAATAAGAATGATTGGTTCAAAATATATGCAGGACTTCACACCTAACTCAGCTGGTCTATCGCTCACTTGAGCTTGGCATGTATTGATTTATAGAATTAGTGATCAAGAGTACAATTTGAAACTTTTTTCGACCATATTGATTTTGTAAAGTCCTGATATCTTAGTAAACTTTATGTGCATTACCTATTTGGGGTTAAGAACAACTAGTTGTTTTTTCAAGCTAAATATGAGAGCCTTTATGCTGACCATGTTTATCGCTATATAAGTTTTAATTTTGATGGCGATGATGAGGTTTGTTTGATGTAATCGTATCGACGGGACCCAGTATTAGAGTGAACCCCTGATGCTAGGCTTAATCCGAGAGTGAGCCTAATTTCAAGCTAAATATTTGGGAGCATGTGGCGTCAATCTTTAACTGAGCTAGATCCTGGCATCAGACTCATTTTTAGTTTGAAACTCTATATGCCCCAGCTGCATTTCGTAAGTTACCCACTACAAGCAATAGAATTTGCTGCTTTAGATTTTGCATGAGAAAATACTTCGCCAATGACCTAAATTTTAGATAGAGTTCAAGGCAATCAATCTTAGATGTCCAATATCATACCCTAGAATCAACATGTCCTACCTATCCCATGTATGGAGGATTAACTTCCCTTACGACTTTCCTTACTGTTGTTTAAGGCGCTGATCTTTTGGTTCTGGCATTATTTGGTTACCAAATTGGAGGGGTTTGTTTACCCTTAAATTTTGTAACTTTTTCATTACTGCAACACTAAAAACTTTAGGGTTATATTGGAATTGGTGGTTAGCAGTCGTTCACATGCTGGGTGTTTTAGGGTATTTTGAGAAATGCTAATACTTATAAATTGGGGTCTGTCAAGGTATCTGTCATTTTATCTGAAATATTTAGTCTTCTAATTTCCTTTTTTGATGGATATTGCATTATTAAAATATATCTACGAAGACCTGCTTGGTATGTGGATGTCAAACCCTGAATAGTTATACTTTCTCCACAGTATTGTCCTTGACATTTTCTTAGGTGTTAGCATTAGACCCCTATGATACATCCCTAGGTACTTCATTTTGGGTCTAGTGACTTACTGACATTAGGTACACTTGTTGATTTTTCTAGTTGTTTGATCCAAGTGTATGGAAAATTTTCATGTTTAATATGGATGTAGATCGGCAATGATATTTTTTTATACAATTGTTAGGTTTGTGCACCTGTGCTGATTGTTGGATAACCATTGTTTTTTTTATCTTGTATCCAAATTCCAATCCAGACTGTGGAATAAAAGAGCTCCACAAGGTTATAGTATTACTTAAATATTATTGTCGGTTGTCTTCCCTGTTTATCCCATCCATCTTGAGATAAACAATTTCACCTAAACTGGCAATGGGATGTTTTCTGGAATGAATCATTACATGATATAACCGCATTTTTCATCCATAGTATAGACTGATAGATATAGTAATGTGCTAGAGAACAATGCAGTATGTTTATGGTACTTGCCTTAGACTCTCATTTCGGTCAAGTAAAATTGTGAAGGTTTGGTGATTGGATACCAAAAATAGAAGTTAAGTTTAACATAGTAGCACATCAGCTGGCTTGAATTAAAATTTGTTGCTTTCTACCTTCCTAGTGTTGTTTGTCTGTTCTCTATCCTCACCTTTAACATTGGATGTTTACCTGTTCTTTGAAGATCTCTTCTTGCTTAAGCATTTTTGTTCTCACTGATTCTTTGTCATATTGTTCTAATAATCTATCCATGAAATATTGATATGAGATGAAAAAACATGAATTCAGTGTTTGTGTGTGTGTGATTTTAGAACCTAGACTGTATCTGTAGCTGAATTATTATGGAGCTCAATGTTTTTTTTTCATTTGAAAAACATGAATTCAGTATTCTAATAGTTAAGCAGATTATTGATTTGATTTTCTTTATAAAGTGTTACTAAATCATTCAGCAAAAATATGTAGTTTGTTATATAACAACTGAATTTTGTGTCTCTTTTCTTTTTTACTGAGAATGAGTTGTTGTCTTTTCCAGTATGGCTCCTCTAATGCTGACAAAGAATAGAAAACCTGAAATGATGTCCGATAATGTTAGGAAAACAATAGATGTTGTAACTTTGTTTTATGTCTACTTTTATTCATATGTATTGTGTCATCAAAGTTCTGTATTAAGATCCAATGATCGTTTTGAAAAGATTGTTGTACGATTGTGGGTGATACAAGATCTTGTTTACAAAAGTGACACAACATGTAAATCACAGCTTTGTCTCAATAGACGTACTTTTCGAATTCTTTGTCATAAGTTGCGCACTATTAGCGAACTAGAAAATAATAGGAACTGTGATGTTGAGGAAATGGTCGCAATCTTTTTGTATGTAATTGCACAGCACCATAAGAATAGAGTTATAGGGTTTACATTCAATCAATTCGGAGAAACCATTAGTAAACATGTGAACACGGTCTTGAAAGGAGTTATTAGGCTTCAAAGGGAGTTTTTTAAAGAACCAGTAACAATGGCTACAAGTTCTGTTGACCATAAATGGAATTGCTTTAAGGTGAACTTGAATTTAGATATTTAATCTCTTTTAAACATATACTTCTCATTTATGATGAATCATTAACCCCTTGTTTACCTTTAGAATTGTTTATGGGCATTAGATGGAACACATATTAATGTCCATATTGCTACTGCAGACAAGCCTAGGTATCGTACAAGGAAGAGTTCAATTGCTACCAATGTCGTATGTGTATGTTCCCAAAACTTGGAGGTTATATATGTGTATCCTGGATGGGAAGGTTCAGCTGCCAATTCTTGTGTTCTTAGGGAAGAAATATACAAAAAGAATAGCTTTAAAAGTTCCACATGGTAAGTTCATTATTGTATTGAATTACAAATCCTCGGATTAGTGGGTGATTCTCGTGTTCTTTATTTAGTGGTTGTTTACATGCTAACTTGTTTAGGTTACTATTACCTTGTCGATGCACTATCCAAATAGTGGAGGATTTCTTGCTCCTTTTAGAGTTCAACGTTATCATTTGAAGGAATGGCAGCAAGGTCTAGAACCCAGGACAACTGAAGAATTATTCAATATAAAACATTGTAGGGCTAGGATTGTGATCGAACGAGTTTTTGGACTGTTGAAAATGAGATGGGAAATACTTAGGATCCCATCATGGGTTGTTCAGAGGAAGGAGTTAGCTGATCAAATATGGGAAAAATGGATAGCGCATAGACTTAGACGTAGACGTTTAGTTAGTTAAAAATGATTTATTTTTTTCTGTATTAGTCAACATTGTTTATGTTTTTTGTAGATGGTATTAATCTCAATTAATCACAGTTGTTACAATAGTTTGTTTCTTCACATTAACTGATGAACCATAGTTGTCTTATTGAAATTCATGATCCAATTTGTCTTCACATTAACTGTGAACATCGGCTTTTGGTAGATTTGACTTTGCTTTATGATTTGATTAAATGAGTTATTTCTTTCCTAGGCTGCTTTTGTTTGTATGCTTATTCTATTTTTCATCCACTTCTGAATTTACCATGTTTCATATACATTGTTATAATCATGTAATCTTGCTACAATTAATTCAAGTATATCTGAGGATGACACTTTGGTTATATTCTGGGAAGATGTATGATCAAGTGCAGGCAATTAGTATCATAAGAAGTTAACCACAGTATATAAGACATTTGCCTCTCGTGTTTACTGATTATATGTACGTCTGTTATAGTGTTAGTGTTTGGTAGTTTAGCTGACTTTTGTGACTTTTACCCTTTTCATATTAATTGTCAGGAAGCTTCATTATAATCTATTCATTATAAATATTTCTTGTTTTGAATACTCTATTCATAAACTATTTTTTTTTTAATCACTTGTTTTCTGTTGTGCAGCAGTCAAACACTCTGTAATTTGTTTCAACTCCTTATATCGACTGATATCTTTTATCTATAGTTTACTTCATTAGTCTCTACTTGCAGTCTTAAGTTGTAATCAAGTATAAGTAGTTGAGTTAGTGATTTTGAAGTATGGGTTTTGTTTTTCAATTTGATTTATGGTCATATATAACTACATATTGTATGCTGAAAGTGCCTTTAAAGACTCAACATTTGTATCAGCTTTGGTTAAGTAACTATACTAGGGGCACAAAATCCTTGTCAGTTGTTTAATACTTTGGGGAGATGAGCCGTTTTTGCTTAAACCTTATAGTGATTATTGAATGTGAGGTTGGAAGCATGTTAAGTGGACAGGGATACACTAATTTGAAAAGGGATCCTCTTTTCATTTCTGTATGAAGTATCTGTGTTTCTTAGTGCTTGAATATTTTTGCTTCTAAGGTTTTGAAACATGGGTAGTGGACCTAGTGGCCTAGTTCGAAAAGTTTGGAGTTAATTTTTCTTGAATCGGGACATTACCAAGGAGATTTGCTTTGGGGACTATTTTATTCTTTTGAGGTGCAAGAACAAGGATTTTCTCCACGTTGGTTGTGTGTTGGTTCAATAGTATGTTCTCACTGTCAAGGACCTAGTCGCTATATCATGTGTGCAACTAAGAATTTTTTTAAGACTCGAAGTACATTTTTTAAGAGTTTAGACCAGCAAGGCATCGACTATCGAGCATGTGTCATGTTCAACATACAAGTAATAAACATTATAAATGCATTGTTTATTTTTGTGTTGTGTGTCTCGTTGTGGGTTGGTTGCACTGTCAATAACCTTCATTATAGCTTTGCATCATACTCTTCATTTGCTTCTTTTTACTTATATTTGTCCTCTTAACAAAAAGAATCACCACTTAGGAAAGCAACAGAATCTGCTCATCTAGGTAATGTTCCTTGATTTCTTGTTGTGTAATCTCCTTTTGTTCTGATTTTTATTTTTTGAAATTTTTATTTCCTCTGACACTCGTGATTTTGGGTTGATACCTCGATATTGTTGATATTCCAGTAGTTGATCTAAAAGCGCTGAATCCTTTTTCAATTTTAGTTAGTTGCCTATTTGGATTATTGATTACTGCAAATTTAGAGGTCTTTAGCATTGAGATTCTGTATTGCAAATTCAGCAGGCCTTTGCTTTAAGTTTGATTGCAATTTCTGCAATTCTATAGTTCAACTTTAGTTTGCTAATGGTAAATTGCTTTCCTAACGCATAAGCTGATTCCGTTAAATTTGCAGAAGCCAAATATGAGAGTCAGTTTCCTCGCTATTGTTAATGTTCCTTTAGTTGACCTAAAATAGATGAATCTGTTCACAAAGTTTTAGTTGGTTGCCTATTTGGAATACTGATTATTGTAAATTTAGAAGTCTTTAGCATTGAGACTGTTTGCTGGAAATTCAAAAGGACTTTGCTTTAGGTTTGATTGTAATTTCTGCAATTTTGTTGTTTATCTTTGGTGTGCTAATGGTAAATTTCCTTACATAAGCTGATTGCATTAAATTTGCAGAAGCCAAATAGAAGAGTCAGTTTTCTTACTGTTGCTAATGTTCCTTTAGTTGATCTAAAATGGCTGAATCTGTTTAGAAATTTTTAGTTAGTTTCATATTAGAAATACTGTTTACTTCAAATTCATGAGGTCTTTGCATTGAGATTGCTAACTGCAGGTTGGAAAGGCCTTTGTTTTAGGTTTGATTGCAACTTCTGGAATTGTGTTGTTTAACAATACATTCCACAAGATTGCAACTTCTGGAATTGTGCTGTTTGGTATGAATTAATACATTCCACAAGACTGCAAGTTATATACAGATTGCAAAATCAGAAACTAAACCATTCATAATCCTGGCTGCTAGTTTTATATTCCAGCAACATTTCTTTAATTTTTTACTTACAAATATGGAACTATACTAGACTATCTATTGTCTTATAGAACTTCCGCATAATTTGTATTGATATGTTATTGAACAGTGTTCAAATACCCATTTTTATTTGTTCTGTAACTTCAACTAATTGCTTGAAATCTATTTATTTTGCAATACCAATTTTCACATGTTCTGTTCTTGTCCTTCTTTTAATATGTTTTTGTCTTCCAGAGTTTTAGAAAGTTCCTAACCTGTCTTATGTTTTGATTGTGTACTAAATTAGGACTCTGTAACTAATTGGACTTCTATGTATGTTTGATATGCCTCCTCATCAGACTTGGGTTCAATCTGAAGATGATACTTTGGTGGACATATTGATGGAATTAGCACTTGACGGTAAGTGGAAGAGTGACACGGGTTTCAAATCGGGATACTTGAAAGTCATAGAGAAAAAACTTGTGGAAGAGCTACCTATTGCTGGGTTAAAAACCACCAATATTGATTCTAGAATCAAAACACTGAAGAAGCATGCAATGGAAATCAACTAAATGCTATTAGCAGCGGTTTTGAATGGGATTATAACAACAACAAGATTGTGTGTGAAAAGAGTTTATTTGATGAGTGGGCTATGGTAATTTCGAAACTGAATTATTACCCTTTTTCATATAATATCTTGCATGAATCCTGTTCATTTTGTTCGAAATTTGTTGGTGCTATGATGTGACTAATCTGAAGAGGATGTGCTGTTGATAATAGACATAGTTTGTTACTTGGCTTATTGATCCTATCTTTCTTTGTCTTTAACTGAAACTGAGTAGGCATATGTGCAACTGAATTTTTTGTGATGACATGCTCGGTGACTAATTTTAACTGTTGTAGAACTTCTGCCTGAGCTATAATAGGTTGAACCTGAGTTTTCTTAGTTATTGTGGTCGGTACTGAATATTCCTGTGTTGTTGCAGTTGACTGAACATTAGTTTCCTCAGCTATTGTGGTCGGAACAGAACAATCCTTTGTTATTCCAGACAAACAAAGCATGTTTATTGGCTTATTGATACCAGCTTTTCTTCTTGTGAGCATAGTATGACTAGGTTCTTGAGTAGTTGAGCATGTTGTGCGTACATGTTTAGTAACTTGTTCCGCCTGAACTTCAATAGACTAGGTGCTTAAGTCATGATTGTATACTCCTCATTGTTACTGATTTTATGACTAGGTGCTTAAGTCATGAATCAGGGCTTGAAATTTCTTATGCTGAGTAGGATGAGAATTGTCAGGAGATACTGAAATTGTGTTGTTTGTGGTTTTTACAGCCTCATACAAGTGCAAAGGGAGTGTATGGGAACCATTCCCTCATTTAGATGCATTGGTTGACATATTTGCTGAAGATATGGCAAATGGCAAAGGATCTACTTCATTTGTTGAATAGCTAGAAGAGACAATTAAAGAAGATGAACAAGAAAAGGAGCAAGAAACTGAACAAGAGAATGACCAAGAGAAAAGTAACCAATCTGAATCAAATAGTGGTAAAGGTAGAAGGAAAAGGGTATGTTCATCATCCTTTGATATTGGATCCGGTGAATCAAGTGGGGATGCAAATGACCTTAGTTTGATGGCTTCTTTATTCGACAAATTTGTGACAGGTACACTTCAACACTTTGAAATGGTTCGTGGGTCACTAACTCAAGAAGAAAACGTAAATAAACAATTATTTGAGGAGTTAAATAAGATAGATGGCCTCACTGAAGATGACGTGATAGATGCTGCATCTATTATACTCGATTCATCTAAAAAAAAGGTTTTCTTCGGAATGAGGGAAGAAAAACGAGCAAACTATGTGAAGAACATGATTCTTAAGTGATGCGGTTAATTAAGCTTTCATGGCTCTATGCATTTTGAATTTTGCAACTTTGAATAAGATTTTGAATTTTGCATTTTGAACAAGATTCTTAAAGTGATGCAAGATTTTCTGTTGGTAATCCTTTATCATCATAAATTTTTAATTTTACATTTTGAACAATAACAAACATATTTTGGTTTAGAAATTTAAAATTTAAAATTTAAAAATTTGAAATTGGCATATTTTTATTTATTATAATTTCAAAGAGGAATAAGGGTATTAAAGTGATTTGAGACATGTCAATTACCATGTAATTGAATTATGTCAACCAAATAATAAAATTTGAATCTAGAATCGGATTCTTGATAATCCAATTCTAGGAATTGGATTACCCTGTAATCTAATTCTTAAGAATCCAATAACTTGAACCAAACGCCCTATGAGGGTAGTATGGCGTAGAGAATACATGTTTGATACCATAACTTTTGAGTAACTTTTGTATTATTTAGACCATTATTATTAATATAAAAAAATAAAAAAAATCGAGTATTGACACTTTGTTAGCAATATTTGTGTGTTATCCCTGTCTCCGTCGCCTAAGCAAGCGTGGAACGCAGGATCCATGAGAACTATCATGTAAGATGATGATAAGGAGCATGCGCTTGGATTCATTTGATCCAATCATGTTGTCAGTACATTTAAAAATAGTAAATAACTATTTTATTTTTAATAAATCGACCGCTGGGACCCTTGTATATACCAGCTGAGTTGATAATAGTATAAGGAGTAAGACTAGTGGGAGCGTATCTCAATCCATTCATCATGGCACTGACCTTCAGGTAGATATGGGAAACACCGTTCACCTTAGTCAACACGCGCAAACTTCATTTTATCTATATCCATCTTCTAAATCTTTTCATGTGATTGTACTTTGATAGATTCTGAGTATCGTGGTTGAACGACTATTTAAGTAGCGTTTTGAATTCTTGTATGAATTTTAGTACGCTGAGTAAAAACTCGTGTGCAACAATTGGACTCATATAGGGTAATGATTCTTATAGGCGAAGAATTTAGTATGCCAACTAAATAGCTTGTTTAATATCTATCCTCAAGCGTTCACAGGTAGCTAGGGTTTGGGGTAAAGGTTTTGTAGGTATACCTCTTTGTGAACCTTCACGAGAAAAAACTCGTCCACTAGGGACACCTAGGGGTTCAAAGGATTGTTGCACACGCTAAGTGCAATCGCGATGCCTGCGAAAGTGAGTTAGGATTTTCATTTGCTCGAGGACTAGCAAATAATAAGTTTGGAGGTATTTGAAAGACACATTCGTATGTCTATTTTATCTTAATTCTATA